>NNCF01131329.1:0-14864 GCA_002313205.1 Laupala kohalensis | reverse complement strand
TATATATATATATATATATATATATATATATATATATATATATATATATATATATATATATATATATATATATTTTCTCGTGATATCTTCTCCATCAATCCATTCCGAATCGTTCTGCCAGCGACATCTTCCGCCTTCGGATATTGAGCCTCTGCACAAAAATAACTCCCGAAGCGCCCACCTCGTTAAGATGCGGATTGTTATACGCGAGAAGCGAGGCGCTCGAATTAAATGCTTAGAGCGAAAGAGACCACTCAACCGTATTTCTCCCTCCATAACTCTTTTTCGGACAAATCTAAATCAAACGGTATTTTATAACCGTTTTTATGTGGCGATAATTAAACGGATCTCGTAATTTTTACACTGTCGAATGTTCATTTGTCCATGTTACTTTATAGGGGTGTGTCCTGCCATCACTATAAAATTCTGTGGAACGCACAATTGTTCCGAGATAGGCGGATTTTTGCTTGACACATGCGGATTTTTGCTTGACACATGTAACTTGATCTATCGGTCGCGTAAGTTCTGCGGATAACGTAAGTTAAAATCAGAAAACACTACCATTATATTATACTGCAATACCATCAGCCAAGAAAATGGAATAATTGAAATTCCTACACAACAGACCAATCTATTTACGTATATTATTACCTATCTATTTAATTCTAAATAAAATCACCTTACGCGGTGCACCAGAGAAATATTTCCTATAATTTTACGACCTGATTTCATAATAATAATAATACATTTAATAAATTTATTGTCAAACAAACAGTACAAACTGCGTATGACCACGTGGAGGACAATAAACTAATTTACTCTCCGGAAGCAAGCAAGGGACCATCCCATCAATTCCGAACAAGGGTCCTAAGGTAGAGGCGGATTTAAAAATTTCAGCAAAAGTTCCTAGATAAGATAAAAAGTTAGCTGCGAGTTATAATACTAATAGAATGTCAATATGTTTGTAATTTAACGCAAAAAAATTTCATTTACAAGTTATTATCGAACTACAGATTATTCTGAGTATAGTGTTTAAAAATAATAAGAGTTGAAAAAACACTAAATTCACGATTTATTGTTACAATAAACACGCCCCTAGACAAAGCCTAGAGAACCTGTATAAGAAATCCGCCTCTACTCGAAGGAAAAACGGAGAAAAACCCGGGCCAGGATGGGGCTACAGAATTAATGTACACAACCGTGCCAAAGTTGAGGACACATAAAACTAATTTTTTTAGGGTGACAGGACAAAACAAGTTCAGTTTAATTTGGTCTCGTGAGAATGTGATCTTAATTTCCTGCGATTTTTTAAAAAGAAAAGATTTGGTGAAAATTGCTATTTTGATACGTTACCTGACAAAAACACTACTTGTTTGGAAAAATATAATATCCACATCTCTGTTGTCATTCTTAATGAAAAATGAAGTTAATCTACAACACAACTTGAATGATTGTATATTTTAGTGTTCATCAAGTACACAAATCAGTTTGTAGGGATGAATATAAAATTTGTTGAAATAATACAAAATGAGTCGAAAACTTTACTCTCAATCGGGAACCGGCTATTTATGCATTTTCGATTAAACCCCTGTGCGGATAATAGTTGCTTAAAGAGTAGGCGTCGCCAAGTTTTGCGGGTAGATAGGGAGACCGTTCTTGTACTAATTATTCTGTATTAACACATAATTTAAATATTGTGGTTGGAATATTTACTTCTCAGTTAACTAACCTTCTCGAATTAACAGTACCGTTTTTATACACGAAGCCGCTTCTTATCATAACCATTCAACAAAACCCTTCCGTCCATGGAATTTCTCACAAAGCAACTCTTACAATTCCTTCCTTCGATAGCCGACTCATCACTAACGGGACAGAATGTATAAATTCTTTGAACTTCCGCGTAACAGAATACGTCAGAAAGTAATAAATTCGATGATTGCTGTGTCGCAAAAAATCCTGGTCTCGATGGGCGTGGATAAGACGATTGGAAAATGTCTTCGATATCCTCTGTTCGTTCGGGAAGAAAAGCGAGCGATTGAAATGAAGAAAAGGAATAAGAAGGTGGTTCTCGTCCTGGGGGCGATGTTCAACGAAGCGTGCAGATCATTCTACTGTCAATGGCGTTCCAAGAACCAGAATATTGAATCTTTCTTTCGTCTGTCGTTCACCCAGTTATTCCGGAGCAGCCATGTATGACGACTGGGAGGCGCTCTGGTGACAAGCGCTCCAAGTTTGTCAAACCACAGATATGTAGAATTGTTTTCTATATTTTCATTATATTGGTTGTTTTATGACACAAGACTATGAATTATAATGAAAACAAAAAACATGATTTAATTTCTATCTATCAGTTAATATTATAGTACAAACAATATTCAGGAACTCTTTGCTTGACTCGCTTGAAATGCGTAAAACCATGTAAAAACATGGCGGCCGAGCGCAACGGTTTCTTGATTTATACATCACACCTCGGAAAAAGTGAAATTTTAATTGTTGCCAAATCAAGAAAACCTCATACTATTGGTGAAGAATTAATTATACTGGCGTATATACAAATATTTGCATATATACAAAAATTGGCGTATATACAAAAATTGGCGTATATACAAAAATTGGCGTATATACAAAAATTGGCGTATGTACAAAAATTGGCGTATTTATACACATGAATTTGTAAATTCTGTTCGCCATAGATTTGATTTGGCTTGTCTATTTTCTTAGCCTTCGAATTTGAGTTGGTCATTTGCCCGGGGTTTGTGTTTTAATTTACTTAGCTATAGGTTAATTGTTCGGCCATTGACGTGGCAATTTTTTTGTGTTTGTCTCGGCTCTTGACTTTGGTAATAGTTTTTTTTGGTTTGCCCATGAAATTGTCTTGGTCATTAGTTGTTCTATTGGCTAGACCATAGGTTTATGACTTGACCTTTAATATTGTCTCGACCATTAATATTGGCCATAGGTTTAACCTGGCCATTGTTTTGGCAATTGGCTTCGCCATGGGTTTGACCTGATCATTGGTTTAGCCATTGGCGAGGCTATTCGTTCGTGGTCATTGTTTTGATCATTGGCTTGACGATGGGTTTTGCATGGTCATGGGCTCGGCCATTCGACTGGGTCGTTAGTTAGGTCTTTGGCTAGAACGTAAGTTTGACTCGGCCATTAATACGGAAATAAAATGGACTTGGCCACTGTCTCGGATAATAACTCGGCCATAGGTTTGACTTCGATATTGGCTGAGTCATTGGTTTTGCCACAGGTTTGACTTGTACATTTAAAATGTATCTTTATACACATCTATTTTTGTTATAATTGTGTATTTGTAAATTGTGTCTTGGCCATAGATTTGACTTGGTCATTTGCTCAGGCATTGACTTTTTTCCTTGGCTTCGTCAAAGATTTGCCTTGGTTCTTTGTTCGGCCATTGGATTTATTCTGTCATTGTCTCGGCTCTTGGCTTTGGTCTTAGGTGTGATTTGCTCCTTTGCTCTGCTATTCTCTAGACCATAGGTTTATGTCTCTGCCTTTAATATTGTCTCGGCCATTAGGTACGCCATAGGTTTGACCTAGCCATTGTTTCGGCAATTGGCTTGGTCATGGGTTTGACCTTGTCATTGGTTCGGCCCTTGGCGTGGCTATTTGTTTATTGGTCATTGTTTCGATCATTAACTTGACCATAGGTTTTTTATGGTCATGGGCTCGGCCATTGGCGTGATTACTTGATTTTAGTTCTGCTTTTCCACATGTTTCATTTGGTTAGGCCATAGTTCTGACTTGGTCGTTAGGTAGACGTTTGGCTTGACCATAAGTTTGACTCGGCCGTTAATTCGGAAATAGAATGCACTTGGGCATTGGCAGGGATATTGGCTCTGTCATAGGTTTGACTTGGACATTGGTAGGGTCACTGGTTCGCCATACATTTGACTTGTGCAATTAGTATGTGTGTATTTACAAATATTTCTGTTTACAGTTATTCATGTATTTACAAATACTTGATTTTTATTATTTGCGCGTGTACAATTATTTGCGCGTGTACAATTATTTGCGCGTGTACAATTATTTGCGCGTGTACAATTATTTGCGCGTGTACAATTTGCGTATGTACAATTTTTTGCAAATAATTATTTTTACAAATGTTTGCGTATATACAAATGTTAGTGTACATACAAATGTTTGCATTTATACAAATCTTTGCATATATACAAATCTTTGCACATATACAAATGTTTGTGTATATACAAATGTTTGCGTATATACAAATATACAAAAGTGAATAAACATACGTATTTTTACGTATATGTATATTACGTATATGTATACATACATATATTTTGTGAATTGTGATTTTGTAAATTCTGTTGGTTTTAGATTTGACTAGGCCATTTGCTCGGGTTTTGGCTATTTTCATTATCTTGTCTATAGGTTTGTCTTGGTTTTTTGTTCGGCCATTGGCTGGGCCATAGTTTTGTCTTTGGAATTAGTTTTCTTTTTGGTTATTGCCTCCGGCGTTGGTTGGCCCGTGAAATTGACTTAGTCATTTGCTCTGCTATTGTCTAGACCATAGTTTTTGATGTTTCGGCCTTTAATATTGTCTTCGCACTTTAGCTTCGCCATAGGTTTTACCAGGCCATTGTTTTGGCAGTTGGCTTGCCCATTCGGTTTTTTGGTCATTGGCTTGGCCATAGGTTTTTCATGATCATGGGCTCGGCTATTTACGTGGCCATAGGTTCAGCTATTTACGTTTCCACAGGTTTGATTTTGCAAAAATGGCGTTGGTTTTGGTTAGGCCATAGTTCTGACTGGGTCGTTATCTAGGCCTTTGGCTTGACCATGTTTGACTCGTCCAATTATTCTGATATAGAATGTAATTGGGCATTGGCTCGGATATTGGCTCGGCCATAGGTTTGACTTGGACATTGGTTTCGCCATAAGTTTGACTTGTGCACTTAAGATATTTGTGTATCTACAAATATTTGTGAGTTTACATTTATTTGTGTATTTACAATTACTTGTGCGTTTAAAAATATGTGTATTTACAAATTTATGTGTATTTTTAAATATATACACAAATATATTATACAAATATTTTGGTGTTTACAAATTTTTATGTGTCTATACTGTGGCAGAACGAATCTTTTAGGGTTAAAAATACACTGGAATTTACAATTTTGATCTATTTTGAGCGCCTCGACTAATTAATCTCAGGGCTCCAGAATATTTCTGGGGTTCGCATTTTTTTAGTGAAGGGAAGGGCCATACAATGGTTCCACTACAGGAAAACGCTGTTGACAAATTAATCCATTAAATTTAATCACCATTAGTCTAGTACAATAAAACCCCTCATGCTATTCCCCTCAAAAGAAACACACATAAATGGTTGCCAATGATAACATAAACACGAACACACATATAAAATCTCTCCCTCAAAAAAAATATAAATACACTGAATTTAACATGATTTAATTCTATCAACATTTAAAATCTCTCTTTGCACTGATCAAGTTCACGACTAGGACTGACGTCATTAAACGACAAAAGAGTAAATTGTTGAAAACAAAATTGATATTTCAAGCGTTTTTACATTATGTAGAACAATTTGGAACAATAAAGGTAGCGATGCAAAAAAAATTAGCAACGCTGCAAGAAGCGACAAATAGGCACTTAGCCTAAAGGGTGAAAAGCGACGCACGGATTCGAGGGAGAAGCAGAGACCTCGAAATGACGATGATACAAACGGGGATGTTATAAATTTGTTGTTTAATTGTGTATTGTAAAAAATTTGTGAATAAAGTAAATTGAAATTGAAAAGTAATACCTCGGCTTGCGTTGACATTGGTTTAGTTTCCGTAGATTTTTTCGTGGGAATATCTGCGGCAATTTTTCCCAAAAGTACACTATTACTTAAGTCAGCGCTGTCCAACTTTGATTACGACCCGCGAGTTGTAGTACATTTTATATGAAACTTTTCATCAAACGTTGGAGGCCAAAACTTGATGTTCAAATTTCAAAATTCTTTATTTTCCATATATAAATGAATTACAAAGAAAGCAATTATGGTACATAATATTACAATAGAAATAATACAGAAATACAATGTAGTGTTCCATTTTACGAGAATTATCAATATAGAAATATCACGTACGTTATAGGAAAATTACATTTAAGATATTATATTAATTAGAGCGTTTCATAAGAAATATTACATTTTGCAAGAAATATTTATTAAGAAATATTACGTACGTTATTGAATCAAATATGTTTTAGCGTTTCACAAGAAATATTAATTGAATAATAAACGTCCGTTACAAAAGAAATCACAAGAACGAAATATGTTACAAGAAATATCTTACAAGAAATAAACATTGAGAAATAACAGGTACGTTACAGAGAAAATATGTTTTACCATTTTACGAGAAATTTCGAATGCCATTGCCACGTATGGTACAACACCATCCATGGTATAACATACTAATGTTTAAACATACTATTTTACCTTTACTTATATTGCAACTTATTTATTTGCAAATATTCGCTGTCAGAATTAATATTTGACGTGGCAGGTCCGGTGAGGGAAGAAAGAAAATGGTGTTTGGAATGACTCCTACATATTACAATTCGAAAACTAAAATTTGTAGATGAGAATCAAGATATCGCGTAACAAATAAATAAATTATAAATATTATAATATTATATATAATATTATTATTATTTCATTGATTAATAAATGAATAAACATGACCTATTAGTTTTATTTATCGGGCAACATTTTGCGAAACGCCGTCCGGGTCCTATCCATCGAAAGTATATAGAAAATGGCCCGCTGGCTAAGTTGATCAGCACTGACTTAAGCGGACATATCAAACAAAACAGAAAAATCTTCCACAGAAAAATAAAAAATCAGGGACGTAACTTTTCTTCGCAGACTATTTGAAAACCAGTCATTCTGCTGAAAATCCTCGAAGGCTTCGACTGCTCTGAATTTAATTCGCATCCTCCCGACCGAAGGATCCAGAAATAGAATGTTGAATCGTATCACTTCTTCCCGGAGAGCGCTCTTCAACTATCGCCTGCAGCGACTCTGGCGGGGAGAAGAAATGTCGCTCCGCCTCGGGTTCGCGACGGCGGCGGTATCGCGGGAGGGAGGTGCGACGGCTGGCATTTGTTTGCGCCGGAAATTGAATCGGCTGGCGGTGGCGGCGGCGTCGCGACGCCACCACTTCCGTCGTGTTGTCACCGGCTTCTGCCTCCGACGCTACAACACGAGACAGCGGCCGGCCCCGGCGGCGGCGGCGGCAGCAGCGTACAGTGTCACGACGCGTAGATACGACACTGGGACGAAATTCAACGGGATTTGCATATTCAACAGGAACCAGGGAGAGGGACACAAGACAATGGTACAGTGCTACCGTACTAACTATAACCACCGTAATTGCATCGAACATAATCGCGAGAAAAATGAGAGTTTTTGCATAATTGATGATCCACCAAATTCCCGGAAATAGTCCACTGGGAGTTATCTTGAAATATAATCGTAATGTAAAAACAAATTCGAGTGAGACATAATATTGCATTGTCCACATATTATAGAAGGTACAGATAGTTCACTCCCATAAGTCCAATGGTTACCTTAGATGCACTCCAGCGCGCCACGGGGAAGGCCGAGAACTATCGTCAAAATTGCGCTCAGCACCCCTCCCTTTTTACATCGCATGATTTTAATCGAGTACCCGCTGCCATATTCTGCAGCAGCCTACAAACAATTAACCTGCAGTGGAAACTCAGAACCAGCAATTCTAAATGCGTGAGTCGAACTAAAACACACACAAATCGACACCAAGCAGAGCTCGAGTAGCTTCAATTAGTCGCAGTCGCCAAATGAAGACCATGTGCTTGCCGCCAACGTCAACATTCAGTACGCGAGCAACCAGTTGAACGGGTGGTGGGGGCTAGTTAGTTCTGCGCCTTACTAGTGGAGCGCTGCGACGAGTAATCCATATGAGCCTAATATAATCCATGGAATTGTCATCTGGTTTCTATATGTGTGCCAAATTTCAGTTGGGGGAACTGGTTTAAAATTTAGTTACAAGATTGGCCCAAACATACTAACTAACAGGTCATGTTAAATACAAGCTTGTAATAAAAACATGCGTATATTTCCGTTTGCAACGCCTTTACAACTGTTCCGACGATTGTAAGAACGTCTTCAGCCGTGGCATCCCCTCAATGACAGAACAACGCGAAGGAATGTCAAAGGGAATACATGGCTTGAGGCCAATCCCGTGCTCTCTGGTTTTATTGGCTCCTGACACTCGCATCTTCCGGGATTCCCCCTGTGCTTCTCAAAGCTGTGTGAACACATGTTGTATTGAATGTTCTAGCGTGTGTAGGTACGAGATAGAGGGAGGGTGAAGGGATTTACAACATTCCTGTCCACGGAAGGTTGAATTTCATTGGAGTTCTCCTTAGGTGTTGGCATCTCTACATTCCAATAGTACCAAAGAAGAAATTTTCACGTTTCACATAAAATGGAAAATTCTGTACTGACAAACGTGAATTTAACTGAAAGTAGAATTCGAAAAGGAAAACTTTTTGATTAATTGATATAAAATTTTGAAGAATCTTTTAAGGTATTATATCCGGCGAAGCGAATAGGTTTAAGTACTCTCTGAGAATGTTTCAAACGATAGTTTTAACCATTCCCTATCCAGTGGTGCTGGGCAAAATTCTGAATTATTCGACTTTAAAGTAATATGGGCTCTTACGGAGAAACTTTCACGGTGTTTTTGAGATTCTGGCAATAGTACCCTTTTAACATGGCGACAAAAACCTACTAAAATATAGCAAATGGGAATGAGAAGGCAATGACGTCACCATTTTCATACCTTACGAGGCATTAACGAGAATAATTCACTCAAAACTGTGGAAAATATTGTTCTAATGGAAATGGCTGCCGCATCACGTGACTGAAGACAATGCGACCCTTGTGAAAGAAAGAGTCGAACGACAATCTAAATTTATTATCAAGTTTCAAAAATCAAAAAATACAGTCCTCGTCGTACAGTAAAATCCCGTAAAATAAATTATTAATTAATTAGAAATTATTAGGTAAATACTTCCAGGTTTCGTGAATAGTTGCCTTGACTTCAGTTCACACGGATATAATACCTTAAGTATTCTTGCAAATGCATTGGAAAACACGGTAAGTATTGATGGAACACGAGAGTGGATCAAAATAAAAACTTGATTGCTTTAGCTTTCAGTTTTGCAACACCAAAACAAAGAAAAGATGTCAGTAGACTGAATATCTTTATATCCACAGAAAAAAATATCTGCAGCAATATTGATTTTATAATGTCAAGGTAATGCCATTGATTATAATAAGAAGTACCATTTTATCTTGAAGGTTTTTTTAGTCTTTTCACGCGACTTATATTTAAGTTACTAGTTCGCAATAGCATTGGTGGTCAAGTGAAAAGTTCGTATTTGAACTAGCCCTGAAGATATGTTACGCAGGATTGTGGATTTTGATTCCGGGAAAATTTTGACTAGACTAGTACGTATCGAAACGTTGGCATGTTCAATATTTTTCTTATTTATTGACCTTCGCCTAAGAATTTATTTCTTGTGTTTTAGCTTGTCCTCCTAACATTTCTGCTGAAAAACAAGGGAAATTTTTGAAAAAAAAATGTTAACATTAGCCATTTATCTTTCGTACGTTGTACTGCAGAAACGCCCTCGTGATTCCACTTCCATTAATTTATCGATTCGAGGTCAGCATTGGCAGGAAGCAGCTCCTCTTAATTTGCATATAACTCTCCTTTCGCCGTCACGGGAAAGCGACTGTCAACTCCTAGGTCTCTCTGATGAATAGTTACCGATCTTCACATGTTCTACGACTTCCCCCCTCCCCCCACTTCCTTCTCCAGTAAATAGCTGAACGGCGAGAGCAGGTGGCTGTTTTCTCTTTTCGACACGTTATACGAAAAAGAAGACAATCGTCTTAAATGACTTTCAGTCATCTTTTATAAATCTTATCTCCGCATTTTCCCTCTCGGTAGCACAACTCTCCAGATGTAGGTGTATTTGATTTTAAGTATCAAATATCCTCACGACATCTAATTTACAATCGCAAACATTAAAGATAAGATGAAAGTATAATTTTTTTTTGAATATTCAGTTTACAAACTTCTATAAAGTGAGAAAAAAATAAAGTGAATCAGGTGGGAGGTTATTAACCTCAAAATTAAGCAAATTATGCAAATTTAAGGGAGGACTTTGACGATGGGACACCTACAGTCGAGAGGAAGAAAGTATATTTTCTGAAACGTTGGCTAATCCATATTCTTTTTTTCTCTTAATTTTTGACCTTATCTCAATAATTTGTTTAAGAACTAAAAAGACCTTCAAAACTTAATATTCATATCAGGAGATCTAGGTAAGATACGGTGTCAAAAATTAATTTCCCAATTTTTAATTTTTTAGGAGTTGTGAAGAGGGATAACAAATAAATTTTGACACGACGGCATAAATATAATTAACGCACCATAAATATTGCTATTTTAGGTTCATACAATTTTGATCTGTAGAGGAAAACCAATATTCAACATTTAGGAAAAGCGTTTAATATTTAAAATATAGTTTTTTTAATAAAAACATTTTACAAAATATCTTTAAACGTACAAAACGTATGTGTAAATATCTTTACACTTACAAAACATATACAAAATAATAATATTTTTTATATAAAATAAATCTTTTTTTATCGTTTTATATAAAATAAATTTTTTTTTTGCTTCCGGAGAGTAAGTTAGTTTATTGTCCTCCACGTGGTTTGTAACTGCTTTTTTGACAATAAAGTTTATTTATTATTTATTTAGTATATGACAAATTGTCGTTTTTCGATAAGTTTTGAAAAGATGAGGAGAATGATTAATGACGAATAAATACGTGACTGAAACAATTAGTGTTATTCTTCCGTTAAGTTATCAATGGTGAGAAGATGTATAAACTTCACCCCTAATAAACTTCAGTGGGGAAAATAAAACTGGCTCGGGAAATATTTACAAGACTGGCTTGGAATTGACCCTAGTTAATGAACAAGAGAACTGCCCATCTCAGAAATTGCTGGAAATGGCCACCGGTTCACGTTGATGCAGCGCTGTGCTGGATTTATCGAACTCTGAGCGACTCTGCAAACAAGCAGCTCTGCTTGAAGAATAGCAGCAAAAGCGTTTTCAATGGCGTTGTGCTGTAGCTCTTCCAGTGTGTGAGGATTATTTGAGTACATCTGACCCTTCAATTTACCCCACAGGTACAACTCCAGGGAGATAGATTAGGCGGTCGAGGTGACCAAGAGAGTTTACTGCCTCTGCTGTCTCTTCTCCTTACTGAACACCTCATGCACCCGTCACAAGGTTCTCAAGGCGGTGTGTGCTGTTGCTTCGTCTTGCTAAATATTCCTTGCAATCAATTGACAAGGGTGTCATGATTGTAATTTTCTTCCCATTTTGTAGGTCAACACCTTGCCCCCCACCCCTGCTCACATTACTCACTACACTATTGACAAAAAATATTTTTTAATGTCGTTCCAATTGATGTTAATAATATTTTTAAATCTTGTCCAGTTAATATATTTTTAATATATTTTTATGAGTTTTTTTCTTCTAAAATCTAATTCTTAAAAATCCGTTTAATTTAATTACTTTCAAATACATTTGTAGTTTTATTAATTTTCATATCAACATAATTTCAATTATCAGTTAAGAACAAATTATCAATTAATTTCTCAGCGTTAAATTTTGTGTTTAAAATTTATCATAACTACTATTGTAACAATCGTTGAAGATCCACCAAGTAGTAACACTCAATTTACATCTCACTTAATATAAAAATTTGTATCACCATCGAAGATGACGCGATATACCCCTCTGAAAACACGTTTTGGCGAAAACATTTCGAGTGTAACGTGTGCCCATTGGCGGACACTTGACGGTGGGATTGTGCATACACATGTAAACTTTCTCTGATGTACAACTTGTAGTGGAAAACATTTTGTTGTTGTAAACATAGAAAATGTTGTAAGCAACGATATGTTTCAGACAAATTACTAGCATTTTTCGAAATGTTGGCAACGATATCGCGCAATTAACTTTTTCACAACTCCAGTGTAAGTGCGGCTTCAAATTCTCGTTCACACTCGTAACCTTATAACAGTCAGAGAAAATATATCCTAATTGAAAATAATACAATGTTTTCATATGCAGAATTGATCGGCATTCATCATTTTAATACTTTGCAATTTTTTTGGTATTTTCACATATGAATCGAACGAATAAAGCACTTTCACCTGAATCCCGAAGTCTGTCCATCTGATGTCATTCTATCATTGCATTGTTTCAACTACGGATTTTGGAATGTAACAGAAATTGAACGACCCCGATAAATATTAATTCTAGTCTGAGAAGCGACTATTTGCTGTAAGAATTCACGTTAATAACTCAACAAACTAAGACAAGATAACGCTCGTTCCATACGCTCGATGCGGGATGAACAGAATAGCACCACAGGAGCAAGTGAATGAAGTGGTGGCCAATGTTGACGATAGATTTAAGTTTAAAGAAATTTGAATGTCCTTCCAACATAACGCGAGATATATCAGTTATGGCGAAGTAAAAGAGTTGGCTATACTGTGAACAAGCCCCGTACCAACAACAAGCCGGTTAGACTGACCATAAATAAATGAACAAACAAGTAAATAAATGATTTATTGCCAAGAGAACAACAGTCTATGGTAGTTTTACAATAAACTAATAAACTCAGTACCTTCCAGTTCATGTTTTTAGTAAAGTTATATGTTTTTGAGTGTATGTGTGTTTCCAACTGTCATCTACGTCGGCAGGAATTCCGTTGGGTTCCTTTTACTATTCCATCGGCGGGTTCTTTGACGCGAAAGTATTCGAAGGTCACGGATGATATAATAGAAAACTCGATATTCTGAGCTAACGAGGTTTGATAACAGCAGACAAGGGTTTCACGTCAGTTAAATTATTTTCATAAAATGAAAACACGGACTTCAGTAGCGACCGGAGTCGGTATAAACGGAGTTTCGAACAAACAAATGTATTCATTTCATAAAACTTTCATTTATTATGATAATTGTATATTTGCAGTCAAAGAAAGAAAAGAGCGTTTTTAAACGAACTATGACCATAGACGAATTAACAATGCCATAGAAGACGAACTACGACCACAGAAGAATTAAGAATGCCAAGAATTTACTATTTTATTACACAGTTTGTATTTCTTTGTTTGTGAACACAATGTCTCATCTTCCCCATATTTTCATATTATTACATTTTATAACATTTGTACGAACCACCATGAAAAACAAGTACATTAATGAAGGAAATGTTTTGATTTCAAGAAATTACCACAGGCACAAGAAATACCTTTGCAAATTTGGGGTGTTTTCATAACGAAATAATTTTCTTTCAATCACGTCCCGACTCAAAAAGAAATAATAACACAAGTATTTGCACTTCAAAAGCATGTACACATCAGCCTTTTCCGTAAATATATAACGACGTAATTACATTCTTTACTTTACAACGTACAATTCTTTTGAATAGACGGAAAAATAGCAACTGTAGATACACCAAAGATTCTCAACACGTGATATAAGGCTTTCACTTTTGTTTTGAAAGCGCGGATAGAACATTGTTTTATTTGAACAATTGAATGAAATATTATGGAATTAATGTGGAGTATGGAAATATTGTAAGTTAAAACGATCGTATATTGCAGAAAATTTATTCTTCCACTTGTCTAACGCGTGCATACCAATTACTAAAAAAACTGTTTCAGCCACAATTAGTCTTTTAATGTTTTTGCTTTTGTCACAATGAGTCTTTCACCTGATAAAGTCTCACACATGAGATGAAATTTGTATATGTTTTAATATTGTGTATAATGTTAAAGTTTTTAGAGTTCTAAATCTTTGACATAAGTAATTGGTATGCACATGTTAGACAAGTAGAAGAATAAATTGTCCGCAATACAAGGTCGTTTTTACGTACAACATTTTTAGTAGTAGACGTATATTCAACAATTTCAACATGGAGTAAGTAAATATTATTTACCTTCCGTTGTAAATATAATTCCCATTCGAACTCGTTAAGTCCATTCACTCCAAGTCCCCTATCTTCACAAGTAACGCTGGTCTTCGCCAACAGGTAGCGCGAGTCTTCACTCACGCGTTAAAAACTCGAGTCCACCACCCGAGCCTCCTTCGTCGCTCGCTCCAACCCTCGGAATAGGAGATCAATTATGTATTCTAACAAGCTGCAGGTACCGAGGAGGGGTCGAGCGGGTGGTGGGGGGCGGGGGGGCGGAGAGGGTAAGCGGGACGGTAGAAGCGACGACGGTGTCCCACCTGCGGTCAGCTGGAGCCTGTGTGCAGCTCAAGGCCGCCTGCTGGTGGAGTTCTTTGTTCGATCGTCCGACGGACCGGCTTCAGAGACGCTGCAAGCTCCTTGCGCTACCAAGAGCAAGGATTCTGCGACTATCAATGCGTGATGCTCCGCTGAAAAAAAAAAACAAACGAAAAATCAAATGCGTTATCAATAAATTGGGTTACCTAGTGATAATTTTTATTCGCTATAATGTATTTTAATATTATACATGTGTTTTCTCGATTATAAATAATAGAAAATCAGGGCACTCGCATCGGAATTATAAATTCATAATGGAAATAATTTTCTGTAATATTTCGCCCTTAGACAATTACTTTTACCGATTTTTTTCTAAAACATTAGTATTCTCACAATGATTTAACTCCATTTCGAGTCATCATTAGGTATTTTATATAT
>NNCF01131328.1:47463-73601 GCA_002313205.1 Laupala kohalensis | reverse complement strand
AAAAACTCCATGCTCTTATAATTAACATCTTAACTTTTTCAAGATGATCTCATATGTTCTGAATAATTCTAACAGACTTCTCGTTTCTTGAACAGAAACGCAAATCTCTTATAATTAGTATCTTAACTTGTTCACGATGATCTTATATGTTCTGAATAATTCTAACGGAATTCTTGTTTTTTGAACAGAAACGCCAGGCTCTTTTAATTAGCATCTTAACTTTTTTAAGATGATCTCATATGTTCTGAATATTTCTAACGGAATTCTTGTTTCTTAAACAGAAACGCAAAACTCTTATGNGACTTCTCGTTTCTTGAACAAAAACGCAAATCTCTTATAATTAGCATCTTAGCTTGTGCACGATGATCTCATATATTCTAAATAATTCTAACGGAATTCTCGTTTCTTGAACAGAAACGCCAATCTCTAATGATTAGCATCTTAACTTGTTCACGATGATCTCATATGGGTTGAATAATTCTAACGGAATTCTTGTTTCATAAACAGAAACGCAAATCTCTTATAATTAGCATCTTAACTTGTCCCCGATGATCTCATATGTCCTAAATACATCTAACGGAATTCTTGTTTCTTGAACAGAAACGCCAAGCTCTTATAATTAGCATCTTAACTTGTCCACGATGATCTCATATGTTGTGAATAATTCTAACGGAATTCTTGTTTCTTGTACAAAAACGCCATGCTCTTATAATTAGCATCTTAACTGGTCCACGATGATCTCATATGTTGTGAATAATTCTAACGGAATACTTGTTTCTTGAACAAAAACTCCATGCTCTTATAATTAACATCTTAACTTTTTCAAGATGATCTCATATGTTCTGAATAATTCTAACAGACTTCTCGTTTCTTGAACAGAAACGCAAATCTCTTATAATTAGTATCTTAACTTGTTCACGATGATCTTATATATTCTGAATAATTCTAACGGAATTCTTGTTTTTTGAACAGAAACGCCAGGCTCTTTTAATTAGCATCTTTAATTTTTTAAGATGATCTCATATGTTCTGAATATTTCTAACGGAATTCTTGTTTCTTAAACAGAAACGCAAAACTCTTATAATTAGTATCTTAACTTGTTCACGATGATCTCATATGTTCTGAATAATTCTAACGGAATTCTTGTTTCTTGAACAGAAACGCCAAGCTCTTATAATTAGCATCTTATCTTGTCCACAATGATCTCATATGTTGTGAATAATTCTAACGGAATTCTTGTTTCTTGTAGAAAAACGCCATGCTCTTATAATTAGCATCTTAACTTGTCCACGATGATCTCATATGTTGTGAATAATTCTAACGGAATTCTTGTTTCTTGTACAAAAACGCCATGCTCTTATAATTAGCATCTTAACTTGTCCACGATGATCTCATATGTTGTGAATAATTCTAACGGAATACTTGTTTCTTGAACAAAAACTCCATGCTCTTATAATTAACATCTTAACTTTTTCAAGATGATCTCATATGTTCTGAATAATTCTAACAGACTTCTCGTTTCTTGAACAGAAACGCAAATCTCTTACAATTAGTATCTTAACTTGTTCACGATGATCTCATATGTTCTGAATAATTCTAATGGAATTCTTGTTTTTTGAACAGAAACGCCGGGCTCTTATAATTAGCATATTAACTTTTTTAAGATGATCTCATATGTTCTGAATATTTCTAACGGAATTCTTGTTTCTTAAACAGAAACGCAAATCTCTTATAATTAGTATCTTAACTTGTACACGATGATCTCATATGTTCTGAATAATTCTAACGGAATTCTTGTTTCTTGAACAGAAACGCCAAGCTCTTTCAATTAGCATCTTATCTTGTCCACAATGATCTCATATGTTGTGTATAATTCTAACGGAATTCTTGTTTCTTGTAGAAAAACGCCATGCTCTTATAATTAGCATCTTAACTTGTCCACGATGATCTCATATGTTGTGAATAATTCTAACGGAATTGTTGTTTCTTGAACAAAAACGCCATGCTCTTATAATTAACATCTTAACTTTTTCAAGATGATCTCATATGTTCTGAATAATTCTGCGGACTTCTCGTTTCTTGAACAGAAACGCAAATCTCTTATAATTAGCATCTTAACTTTTCCACGATCTCATATGTTCTAAATAATTCAAACGGAATTCTTGTTTTTTGAACAGAAACGCCAGGCTTTTATAATTAGCATCTTAACTTTTTCAAGATGATCTCATATGTTCTGAATAATTCTAACGGAATTCTTGTTTCTTGAACAGAAACGCAAATCTCTTATAATTAGCATCTTAGCTTGTGCACGATGATCTCATATGTTCTGAATAATTCTAACGGAATTCTTGTTTTTTGAACAGAAACGCAAATCTCTTATAATTAGCATCTTAACTTAAGCACGATGATCTCATATGTTCTGAATAATTCTAACGGAATTCTTGTTTTTTGAACAGAAACGCCAGGCTCTTATAATTAGCATCTTAACTTGTTCACGATGATCTCATATGTTATGAATAATTCTAACGGTATTCTTGTTTTTTGAACAGAAACGCCAGGCTCTTATAATTAGCATCTTATCTTTTTCAAGATGATCTCATATGTTATGAATAATTCTAACGGAATTCTTGTTTCTTGAAGAGAGACGCCAATCTCTTATAATTTGCATCTTAACTTGTTCACGATGATCTCATATGTTCTGAATAATTCTAACGGAATTCTTCTTTCTCGAACGGAAACGCCAAGGTCTTATAAATATAATTTTAACTTCTTCAAGATCTCATATGTTCTGAATAATTCTAACGGAATTCTTGTTTCTTGAACAGAAACGCCAAGCTCTTATAATTAGCATCTTAACTTGTTCACGATGATCTCATATGTTCTGAATAATTCTAACGGAATTCTTGTTTCTTGAACAGAAACGCCAAGCTCTTATAATTAGCATCTTAACTTGTTCACGATGATCTCATATGTTCTGAATAATTCTAACGGAATTCTTGTTTCTTGAACAGAAACGCCAAGCTCTTATAATTAGCATCTTAACTTGTTCACGATGATCTCATATGTTCTGAATAATTCTAACGGAATTCTTGTTTCTTGAACAGAAACGCCAAGCTCTTATAATTAGCATCTTAACTTGTTCACGATGATCTCATATGTTCTGAATAATTCTAACGGAATTCTTGTTTCTTGAACAGAAACGCCAAGCTCTTATAATTAGCATCTTAACTTGTTCACGATGATCTCATATGTTCTGAATAATTCTAACGGAATTCTTGTTTCTTGAACAGAAACGCCAAGCTCTTATAATTAGCATCTTAACTTGTTCACGATGATCTCATATGTTCTGAATAATTCTAACGGAATTCTTGTTTCTTGAACAGAAACGCCAAGCTCTTATAATTAGCATCTTAACTTGTTCACGATTATATCATATGTTGTGAATAATTCTAACGGAATTCTTGTTTCTCGAACAGAAACGCCAATCTCTTATAATTAGCATCTTAACTTGTTCACGATGATCTCATATGTTCTGAATATTTCTAACGGAATTCTTGTTTCTTGAACAGAGACGCCAAGCTCTTATAATTAGCATCTTAACTTGTTCACGATGATCTCATATGTTCTGAATAATTCTAACGGAATTCTTGTTTCTTGAACAGAAACGCCAAGCTCTTATAATTAGCATCTTAACTTGTTCACGATGATCTCATATATTCTGAATAATTCTAACGGAATTCTTGCTTCTTGAACAGAAACGCCAGGCTCTTATAATTAGCATCTTAACTTTTTCAAGATGATCTCATATGTTCTGAATAATTCTAACGGAATTCTTGTTTCTTGAACAGAAACGCAAATCTTATATAATTAGCATCTTAACTTGTCCACGATGATCTCATATGTTCTGAATAATTCTAACGGAATTCTTGTTTTTTGAACAGAAACGCCAGGCTCTTATAATTAGCATCTTAACTTTTTCAAGATGATCTCATATGTTCTGAATAATTCTAAGGAAATTCTTGTTTCTTGAACAGAAACGCCAAGCTCTTATAATTAGCATCTTAACTTGTTCACGATGATCTCATATGTTATGAATAATTCTAACGGAATTCTTGTTTTTTGGACAGAAATGCCAGGCTCTTATAATTAGCATCTTAACTTTTTCAAGATGATCTCATATGTTATGAATAATTCTAACGGAATTCTTGTTTTTTGAACAGAAATGCCAGGCTCTTATAATTAGCATCTTAACTAGTTCACGATGATCTCATATGTTCTGAATAATTCTAACGGAATTTTTGTTTCTTGAACAGAACCGCCAATCTCTTATATTTAGCATCTAAACTCTTCTACGATGATCTCAATTGTAGTGATCAATTCTAACGGAATTCTTGTTTCTTGAACAGAAACACCTAACTCTAATAATTAGCATCTTAACTTGTTTACTATGATCTTATATGTTCTGAATAATTCTGACGGAATTCTTGTTTCATAAACAGAGACGCAAATCTCTTTTAATTAGCATCTTAACTTGTCCACGATGATCTCATATGTTGTGAATAATTCTAACTGAATTCTTGTTTCTTGAACAGAAACGCCAAGCTCTTATATTTAGCATCTTAACTTGTAAACGATGATCTCATATGTTCTGAATAATTCTATCGGATATCTTGTTTCTTGAACAGAAACACCTTACTCTTATAAATAGCATCTTAACTTGTTCACGATGATCTCACATGTTATGAATAATTCAATCGGAATTTTTGTTTCTTGAAGAGAGACGCCAATCTCTTATAATTTGCATCTTAACTTGTTCACGATGATCTCATATGTTCTAAATAATTCTAACGCAATTTTTGTTTCTGGAACAGAAACGCCAAGCTCTTATAATTAGCATCTTAACTTGTCCGCGATGATCTCATATGTTATGAATAATTTTAACGGAATTCTTGTTTCTTGAACAGAAACGCACTTCTCTTATAATTGGCATCTTAACTTGTCCGCGATGATCTCATATGTTCTGAAGAATTCTAACGGAATTCTTGTTTTTGGAACAGAAACGCCATGCTCTTATAATTAGCATCATAACTTGTTCATGATGAACCCATATTTTATGAATACTTTTAACGGAATTCTTGTTTCTTGAACAGAATTGCCAATCTCTTATAATTAGGATCTAGACTTGTTCATGATGATCTCATATTCTGAATAATTCTAACGGAATTGTTGTTTCTTGAACAGAAACGCCAAGCTCATATAATTAGCATCTTAACTTGTCCACGATGATCTCATATATTCTAAATACATCTAACGGAATTCTTGTTTCTTAAACAGAAACGTCAAGCTCTTATAATTGGCATCTTAACTTGTCTACGATGATCTCATATTTTATGAATAATTTTAACGGAATTCTTGTGTCTTGAACAGAAATGCCAATTTCTTATAATTAGGATCTTAACTTGTTCATAATGATCTCATATATTCTAAATAATTCTAACGGAATTCTCGTTTCTTGAACAGAAACGCCAAGCTCTTATAATTAGCATCTTATCTTGTCCACGATGATCTCATATGTTGTGAATAATTCTAACGGAATTCTTGTTTCTTGTACAATAACGCCATGCTCTTATAATTAGCATCTTAACTTGTCCACGATGATCTCATATGTTGTGAATAATTCTAACGGAATTCTTGTTTCTTGAACAAAAACGCCATGCTCTTATATATAACATCTTAACTTTTTCAAGATGATCTCATATGTTCTGAATAATTCTAACGGACTTCTCGTTTCTTGAACAGAGACGCAAATCTCTTATAATTAGCATCTTAACTTAAGCACGATGATCTCATATGTTCTAAATAATTCTAACGGTATTCTTGTTTTTGAAAATGAAACGCCATGCTTTATAATTAGCATCTTAACTTGTTAACGATGATCTCATATATTCAGAATAATTCTAACGGAATTCTTGTTTCTTGAACAGAATCGCCAAGCTCCTATAATTAGCATCTTAACTTGTTCACGATGATCTCATATGTTATGAATAATTCTAACGGTATTCTTGTTTTTGGAAATGAAACGCCATGCTCTTATAATTAGCATCTTAACTTGTTCATGATGATCTCATATATTCTGAATAATTCTAACGGAATTCTTGTTTTTGGAAATGAAACGCCATGCTCTTATAATTAGCATCTTAACTTGTTCACGATGATCTCATATGTTCTGAATAATTCTAACGGAATTCTTGTTTCTTGAACAGAAACGCCAATCTCTTATAATTAGCATCTTAACTTGTTCACGATGATCTCATATGTTCTGAATAATTCTAACGGAATTCTTGTTTCTTGAACAGAAACGCCAAGCTCTTATAATTAGCATCTTAACTTGTTCACGATGATCTCATATGTTCTGAATAATTCTAACGGAATTCTTGTTTCTTGAACAGAAACGCCAGGCTCTTATAATTAGCATCTTAACTTGTTCACGATGATCTCATATGTTCTGAATAATTCTAACGGAATTCTTGTTTCTTGAACAGAAACGCCAGGCTCTTATAATTAGCATCTTAACTTTTTCAAGATGATCTCATATGTTCTGAATAATTCTAACGAAATTCTTGTTTCTTGAACAGAAACGCCAGGCTCTTATAATTAGCATCTTAACTTTTTCAAGATGATCTCATATGTTCTGAATAATTCTAACGGAATTCTTGCTTCTTGAACAGAAACGCCAGGCTCTTATAATTAGCATCTTAACTTTTTCTAGATGATCTCATATGTTCTGAATAATTCTAACGGAATTCTTGTTTCTTGAACAGAAACGCCAGGCTCTTATAATTAGCATCTTAACTTTTTCAAGATGATCTCATATGTTCTGAATAATTCTAACGAAATTCTTGTTTCTTGAACAGAAACGCCAAGCTCTTATATTTAGAATCTTAACTTTTTCAAGATGATCTCATATGTTCTGAATAATTCTAACGAAATTCTTGTTTCTTGAACAGAAACGCCAAGCTCTTATAATTAGCATCTTAACTTGTTCACGATGATCTCATATGTTATGAAAAATTCTAACGGAATTTTTGTTTCTTGAAGAGAGACGCCAATCTCTTATAATTAGCATCTTAACTTGTTCACGATGATCTCATATGTTCTGAATAATTCTAACGCAATTTTTGTTTCTGGAACAGAAACGCCAAGCTCTTATAATTAGCATCTTAACTTGTCCACGATGATCTCATATGTTATGAATAATTTTAACGGAATTCTTGTTTCTTGAACAGAAACGCACTTCTCTTATAATTGGCATCTTAACTTGTCCGCGATGATCTCATATGTTCTGAAGAATTCTAACGGAATTCTTGTTTTTGGAACAGAAACGCCATGCTCTTATAATTAGCATCATAACTTGTTCATGATGAACCCATATTTTATGAATACTTTTAACGGAATTCTGGTTTTCGAACAGAACTGCCAATCTCTTATAATTAGGATCTTAACTTGTTCATGATGATCTCATATTCTGAATAATTCTAACGGAATTGTTGTTTCTTGAACAGAAACGCCAAGCTCATATAATTAGCATCTTAACTTGTCCACGATGATCTCATATATTCTAAATACATCTAACGGAATTCTTGTTTCTTAAACAGAAACGTCAAGCTCTTATAATTGGCATCTTAACTTGTCCACGATGATCTCATATTTTATGAATAATTTTAACGGAATTCTTGTGTCTTGAACAGAAATGCCAATCTCTTATAATTAGGATCTTAACTTGTTCATAATGATCTCATATATTCTAAATAATTCTAACGGAATTCTCGTTTCTTGAACAGAAACGCCAAGCTCTTATAATTAGCATCTTATCTTGTCCACGATGATCTCATATGTTGTGAATAATTCTAACGGAATTCTTGTTTNACGATATTGCATCCGTGAGATACACCTTCCGGTAGCATAAACATCTTTTGAGAAACGATCGTAATGATAATATAAGTTAATATTGAAAGCATAGATTATGCAATTTGTTATACTTACTTGTATGAGACAGACATTGTATTTCAGGGGAAACATCCCGCAAATAATTCACCGCAAATTATCTGGGAATAAAATCATTATGAAAATGCTATAGAATCTATTTCAGTGTTTTTGCAGGAGTTCCTCTGTATCTTTGTATATGTTTTACAACGTTACGGAATGTTTTCTAGTGTTATTGAATATGTTAAGATAATGTAATATGTACCATTATTTTTAGAATATATTTTGTATGTACATCACTCAAATATCATTTTTTATTGTTCTCTTCTTCGCCTTCCCAAAAAACTGTAATTTGTGTGACCGCTTCTCTCAATCCCACTCATGTATTGTAACCAAGAAGACTATATAGTCTATGGTTACATGTACATTTTCCTTACAAAAGAGTTGAAGTTATGAATAATTCAAACGGAATTCTTGTTTCTTGATCAGAAACGCCAAGCTCTTATAATTAGCATCTTAACTTGTTCACGATGATCTCATATGTTATGAATAATTCAAACGGAATTCTTGTTTCATGAACAGAGACGCAAATCTAATATAAATTGCATCTGAACTTGTCCACGATGATCTCATATGTTATGATTAATTTAATCGGAATTTTTGTTTCTTGATGAGAAACGCCAATCTCTTATTATTAGCATCTTAACTTGTTCACGATCTCATATGTTATGAATAATTCTAACGGAATTTTTCTTTCTTGAACAGAAACGCCAAGGTCTTATAATTATAATTTTAACTTCTTCAAGATATCATGTGTTCTGAATAATTCTAGCGGAATTCTTGTTTCTTGAACAGAAACGCCAAGCTCTTATAATTAGCATCTTAACTTGTTCACGATGATCTCGTATGTTATGAATAATTCAAACGGAATTCTTGTTTCTTGAACAGAAACGCCAAGCTCTTATAATTAGCATCTTAACTTGTTCACGATTATATCATATGTTGTGAATAATTCTAACGGAATTCTTGTTTCTCGAACAGAAACGCCAATCTCTTATAATTAGCATCTTAACTTGTTCACGATGATCTCATATGGGTTGAATAATTCTAACGGAATTCTTGTTTCTTGAACAGAAACGCCAAGCTCTTATAATTAGCATCTTAACTTGTTCACGATTATATCATATGTTGTGAATAATTCTAACGGAATTCTTGTTTCTCGAACAGAAACGCCAATCTCTTATAATTAGCATCTTAACTTGTTCACGATGATCTCATATGGGTTGAATGATTCTAACGGAATTCTTGTTTCTTGAACAGAAACGCCAAGCTCTTATAATTAGCATCTTAACTTGTTCACGATTATATCATATGTTGTGAATAATTCTAACGGAATTCTTGTTTCTCGAACAGAAACGCCAATCTCTTATAATTAGCATCTTAACTTGTTCACGATGATCTCATATGGGTTGAATGATTCTAACGGAATTCTTGTTTCTTGAACAGAAACGCCAAGCTCTTATAATTAGCATCTTAACTTGTTCACGATTATATCATATGTTGTGAATAATTCTAACGGAATTCTTGTTTCTCGAACAGAAACGCCAATCTCTTATAATTAGCATCTTAACTTGTTCACGATGATCTCATATGGGTTGAATGATTCTAACGGAATTCTTGTTTCTTGAACAGAAACGCCAAGCTCTTATAATTAGCATCTTAACTTGTTCACGATTATATCATATGTTGTGAATAATTCTAACGGAATTCTTGTTTCTCGAACAGAAACGCCAATCTCTTATAATTAGCATCTTAACTTGTTCACGATGATCTCATATGGGTTGAATGATTCTAACGGAATTCTTGTTTCTTGAACAGAAACGCCAAGCTCTTATAATTAGCATCTTAACTTGTTCACGATTATATCATATGTTGTGAATAATTCTAACGGAATTCTTGTTTCTCGAACAGAAACGCCAATCTCTTATAATTAGCATCTTAACTTGTTCACGATGATCTCATATGGGTTGAATGATTCTAACGGAATTCTTGTTTCTTGAACAGAAACGCCAATCTCTTATAATTAGCATCTTAACTTGTTCACGATGATCTCATATGGGTTGAATGATTCTAACGGAATTCTTGTTTCTTGAACAGAAACGAAAATCTTATAGAATTAGCATCTTAACTTGTCCATGATGATCTCATATGTTCTGAATAATTCTAACGGAATTTTTGTTTCTTGAACAGAAACACCAATCTTTTATAATTAGCATCTTAACTTGTTCACGATGATCTCATATGTTCTGAATATTTCTAACGGAATTCTTGTTTCTTGAACAGGAACGCCAAGATCTTATAATTAGCATCTTAACTTGTTCACGATTATATCATATGTTGTGAATAATTCTAACGGAATTCTTGTTTCTCGAACAGAAACGCCAATCTCTTATAATTAGCATCTTAACTTGTTCACGATGATCTCATATGGGTTGAATGATTCTAACGGAATTCTTGTTTCTAGAACAGAAACGCCAAGCTCTTATAATTAGCATCTTAACTTGTTCACGATTATATCATATGTTGTGAATAATTCTAACGGAATTCTTGTTTCTCGAACAGAAACGCCAATCTCTTATGATTAGCATCTTAACTTGTTCACGATGATGTCATATGGGTTGAATAATTCTAACGGAATTCTTGTTTCTCGAACAGAAACGCCAATCTCTTATAATTAGCATCTTAACTTGTTCACGATGATCTCATATGGGTTGAATGATTCTAACGGAATTCTTGTTTCTTGAACAGAAACGCCAAGCTCTTATAATTAGCATCTTATTTTGTTCACGATGATCTCATATGTTCTGAGTAATTCTAACGGAATTCTTGTACATTTATTGTTTTTTTGTGTTAACTCCTTATTGTATATGTGTACATGCATTTATTGTTCTCTATGGCTCATGAGTACACATTTGATTAAATTGTTTTTGCAATGCTCATTGTTATGTGTCGGTACAACCGATTATATCCTGTTGCCATGACTTTGGTTCGTGTTCTCTGATTCTGGGCTAGATTAAGTTACGCTGTCCTGGCTAACGACATCAAATCTGGTTATTCTGTTAGCGACATGCAGCACTATTCTCCAGATGGCAGTTTTTGTTACGTTTTTAATTGTACACATAATGTTTGTAATGGTAGGCTTTAATCATTGGATGTCATAATAACAGTACTTTGGGTTACTCGGTAAGTTTGTCGTACATTTGATGTATACTATTCATGTTTGTATTGTATGCTGTTTATATCATCCACACCATTACAGCTCTGAAAATGAAGCAATAATTGTTTCGAAACGTAATTTAGTATTAATCGTTTGTTTTGTTTACCAACTCGTTATAAAAACTATCCTTGAATACCAACATGGCTGATAACCTTCAATACTAGGAACACTATGTTTCACATCGTGTAGGCAACTAGCGTTTGTGCTACTCACGAACGCAAGACACCAGCACCTGCCAATATAGCGCGCATGGTTGCTACTTCGATAAGCGAATATCATTCTTTTGGACTCAGTGGTATTTACTTCTTTCATTAATTGAGCCCTTGCATTAAATATAAGTTGGCATAAATCTATTTGTATGGTTTTGAGAAACACGGGAGTAGGTGGATAGATATGTCTGATGAAAGCTTAAACTTGTGCTGCCATCTGTGCGGCGGTGAGTGAACTAGGTCCTGCCATTTTGCAGAGAAACCTCCCAGTGAGTGGTGGAATCGCGCTCTGACTGCGGAGCCGAAAGCGAGAGAGACTGGGCTTCTCCTGGGGGATCCGAGGGCGAGTTTTCAGCGGTCATGATCTACCCTTCCATTTTAGATTTACAATTGATCTGTATAACCCTCTCTACCCTGGCAATGGCAACGTGCTGAGGAACAGGAAATGAAAGATAGATAAAAAAGGGGGGAAAAACCCAACAGCTGCGAGGATTGTCACAAAAGCTTTTTCTCCTGCTTTGGTCAATGATAAATCTGCCGGTCTACTGGGCTTATGTTAGTTGTAATTCAAAATATTACTTCTATTGATTTGTTTAATGTGTAAATGTTGTTTTTTAAATATGGATTTTTCGATCTTTCTTTTGAATAGACGGAAGTGACGTACGAGTTTCGCACTTCCTCCGGAACTCATCGCGATATGATCTTGGGTTTCGTAAGTAAATATTGTTCCCATCAAATAACTGAAAACTAATATCTAGAATTTCCGATATTCCACTTTTGAGTGGGTGAAAAATTTGGCTGACACATCTTCGCGTACCGAAAAATATTAAAGGTACAAACTTGAAATTTTGACACAATTTTGCGTTAATATTCTAGGACTCATTGAGAAATAATTTTTCAAAGTTCTAATTTTAAAGGGGTGAATTCAGATTTTTCAAATTTAATTTACACTGGTTTAAGAAGATGTAGACAATATTTCTTATTTTTTAATTCATAAGACCTTTTAATTAATACAATAAAAGAGTTTTCATTAATTATGTTAAAAAACAAGCTTCTATTTAAGCAGTGTGCTAAAACGAATAAGATATGTTAAGGTTTTCCTTAAAGTAATGCAAAGTCAAATGTTAATACCTCTATACATACATCGCTTAAAAACTTGTTTTAAAAAAGGTTTTTTATTTTATACTTTTTGGCATTACAATTTGTTTATTTGTCATAATTAATCTTGCTTGTTCATTTGTAATACTCAAAATACCTTTTAAACACAATCTTGTATTAATATAAATAAATAGCATAAACGATATTGCATCCGTGAGATACACCTTCCGGTAGCATAAACATCTTTTGAGAAACGATCGTAATGATAATATAAGTTAATATTGAAAGCATAGATTATGCAATTTGTTATACTTACTTGTATGAGACAGACATTGTATTTCAGGCGAAACTTCCCGCAAATAATTCACCGCAAATTATCTGGGAATAAAATCATTATGAAAATGCTATAGAATCTATTTCAGTGTTTTTGCAGAAGTTCCTCTGTTTCTTTGTATATGTTCTACAACGTTACGGAATGTTTTCTAGTGTTATTGAATATGTTAAGATAATGTAATATGTACCATTATTTTTAGAATATATTTTGTATGTACATCACTCAAATATCATTTTTTATTGTTCTCTTCTTCGCCTTCCCAAAAAACTGTAATTTGTGTGACCGCTTCTCTCAATCCCACTCATGTATTGTAACCAAGAAGACTATATAGTCTATGGTTACATGTACATTTTCCTTACACTTCGCGGTAAAAGAGTTGAACGTTTGGCTATTTGACACGTGTAGGCTTGTGGGAATAGGATTTTTTAAACCTGTTGAAATAGTTCCAATGTCACCGTCTGACGGCGCTGATGACGGGTTCGTACTTCCCAACTGACGACGTTCTTCACACATATCGAACCCTATACCCAACTAAAGAAGTTTCCACTCCTGTATATAGTCGCCTTGGTGTAACTGTTAGCATAAATAAGATAACACGAATCCGTGGGTGATGTGGCCGGAATTTGCATGTTTGCTCTGAGCGCAATTTACGAATGACACGCGAAAGAAATTCGAGTATGATGATAAATTTATGGACTGGTTAATATCAATCAGTTAGCATTGAAACATTTTATCATTTGGGGGTGTGGCTCAGTGGTAGAGTATTTGACTGCAGATTGAGAGGTCCCTGGTTCAAGACCGGGTGCCCCTTGGAAGCATTTTTATTCGTAAAATGATAGCTATTGGGAAAGTAGTCTTGTCAGAAAAGAAACATATCGGTGTGATAACACAAACTTGTATTAACATAAATGAATAGCATAAATGATATAGCATCCGTGAGATACACCTTCAGATATCGTAAACACCTTTTCAGAAACGATCGTAATGATAAGATAAGTTAAAACGAAAAGCGTAGGTTATGCAATGCGTTATACTTGTATGAGAGAGACGGATTGTATTTCAGGGGAAGCTCGGGATAAAATTGTTATTTAAAAACTTTAAAAAAATGTTTATTTGAAATAGAGATAATATTGCACTGTCAGAGGGTTTACATGTGTGTGCCAAACTTCAGTTCAATGGGTTGAGGAGAAGTGGTTTAAAATTCAGTTGCAAGATTTGGCCCGAACATACGAACTAACTAGTGGAGTTAAATGAAAGCTTGTAATTACTAGCGAATGATACACTCGATTTTGGGAATACTGTCTCCTAATTACGCAAATACGTGTGTAATTTAGGAACCGCGTGTCCATTCAGTTTTAGCTTTACCAGCCAACCACATGCTTTGTCGACTCGATAGAGTTTAATACTAATATTGGTTTGTATTCTGCACGTTACTCTTCTTTCATTGAAAGTGACAGATACAACGGGTGCAAGTGGGTCAGCGATGCGTAAAATAGAAGAAATAGCAGATTCAGGCCAGTAAGAGTTAAGTTTAATTTCTCTAGCAACTTTTTCTAGGAAACTGAAAAAATGACAAGAAATGCGTTAGCTGAAAAGGATATAAACGCCTCCAGTGCTTAAGTTTGCATTATTGTGTACATGACGTTTGAGGGCAGATGTTATAATCCTTTTTTCTGCCAGAATGTTTGGTTGTAAAGGTGTGAGGAGTGAATATCAGAAGGTGACGAATAACGTCCCTTGTTGACCAGTCACTCTGCTTCGATACTTCCTTTGACTTTTGGGCGCTTGGCCCACTGTGCAATGGACAAAATGGAATACATTTGATCAAAATAGGTGGTTGTAGTGGCCTGAATTGGATAAGAAACTGGCGTTCGAAACATCTTAGATATTTTCATTGTACTGTGAATAGAAAGGATGGCGCTTGAAAAATGCCCCTATCACCAAAAACGAAGCTGAAGAAATTGAGGGAAAGGGAATTTCGAGCGATAGAACTCATTTGAGAAACATTTCCTTAGCTTCGTTTCCTAATTCAAGAAATGTTTTAGAATTCCCTCGTTTTCCAACGGCTCTATCTTATCCCCTAATCATGTTGTCTGTACATTAGATGTATTTAAAAAGATTGAATACATGAAATATTTCAATTCGCGCTATAATTAAAAATAAAAAAATTCTATGAATGGTTTTTGGTTATCTTCTTTAATCCGGACAATTATTTGGCCATAATACTAATTACAGGTGGTTTTAGAGAGTTAAGACAATTTTTGTTTCAAGCACATATCTGAATGAGTAAATAATTTCTATACTATATGAATGTTTTTGAGGGATTGGTCCAATAAATAAAACAGTTTATAAACTGACCAACGTTTCGGTTTTTATTGAAACTTTCTTCAGGGCTAAAATAAACATAACAGGTGCAGGTTACAATCTCTGAGTATTTACAATTGGTCCAAGAAAGAAAAGCAAGCAATCTTCTCACTATAATTGAGAGAGAAAACACACGAGTGTGCCTTACATTCTTCGTGGCACATCCCTTCATCTTCCACAAGCACGAGATCCTTCCAATGAGAAAGAGCACATCAGTAACAGCCTGCTGTGTATGGCACTGTGTTGCACACTTATTCTTCGTAAATTTCAAACTTCACGGTATAACATTATCTGAATTGGCAATACCATTAACACTATTATGTAATATGAATATTTACTTAAAAGAACTTTTTGAATGTGTTCTTAAAATCATGATCAAGTTATACCCAAACTATCTAAACGTCAGTTACACTAAATCACAAGAATTCCATTCCAAATAAAAAATGTTAACGCAACAGTCTATTACAGAATTATTATAAAATCCATTACCGAAACTTCTCTCCAATAAGCTACAAGAATACATGATACAAATGCATGTACTATATCTGGTCATCTGTTGTTAGTTTGCAGAGCCCCTGTGATTGTCTCCTCTCGTTCAAGTTGAATTTGTGGACTATGAAATGTCGAATTGTTTCTCAGAAAAGCTTAATTTCAATAAAAGCTTAAAACGAGCAAATGAGTTACAAACATGAAGACGCGTTATAATTAGATAATGGTGTTGTATTCAGTTTACTTGAATGAAAAACAAAGTTATAGTCAACTCAAAAACATTCGTTTGCAAAAATCCGCTTTCGACGGCTTATACTATGATCTGCTGTGGCCTTCTCTACTCTGGAGGGATGTGAGATGTGAGATTGTACACATCATTCCAGGGCAGAGAAGACCACTGAAGACGAAGGCATAAGCTGTCGAAAGCCGATTTTTGCAAACGAATATTTTTCGGTTGACTATAACTTTTTTTTTAAATAAAAAAACGCACCTAAGGAAGTTTTTCCTTCAAAAATTATTCGTTCACCGCAATTTAAAAGGGAAACTGAATTTAGGAATCAATGAAGAAGAAAACGCGGAAAATGGACAGTTGAAGCGGTGGGTGCATCTGATGTCAATAGAATTTGATATGAGAGCTTTTTGTTTAACATTTCTCATTGAGTAGTTCTCGAAAATACTACACAGCGGTAGTGTAGTGGTATCCCACTCGGTGAAGTTTTCAGTTGGGGTTACTTGTTCGGTACCGTACACCCCCCGGCAACCCAAATAATGTTTCGGTGGAGAAGCAAGCATCGTGGTCTGAAGACAGGAAATAAATAAATAAATACGTATTAGCCGGTTGGCTATTGGCGACCCCAGCTTCCAGTCCGCTGCTGATCGATGTGACGGAGGCGGTGGCGAGAGCAGCGCTGCGCGTGGCGCTCGCTGGAAGCTGCGAGGCAGTGGTTGCGGAGCGCATTGGAGGGCTGACAGTGCGGCCGGCGCCCGCTTCCAGAGCGGTCCCAGTGCTACGGCGCGCGGGAGCACGTTCACGGCGTAACGGGACCTCAGCCGCCGGCCACGCGATGGGGACACAAGGCTCCAAGCCGTCCGACGAGTCCTCCCCGAGCGCCGTGCCGCCGAGACCCAAGCTGTGCAGCTTCCGCAGAGGTGAGTCTTTGGAAGGAACAGCGGTTTGAGCTGTTGAACTCCATTTCGAAGCGATTCTTTCGTTCGAGAATGTTTTTCTCACGCATGGGAAGAATCGATGTACCTCGAAGCGAATTCTTCGACCCGAGAACTATTTGAAGAGTAAAGATGCTTTTGAGGTCGGAGTGATAAGTGATTTTCTGCTGTCTCTCTCGTCTGTGACTCAATAATCTGATGCGTTGATAGCGAATGCCTTTCCCATTTCATTTGAAGATGAACGCTTTAGCCGTTGAACAGGAAGCACGTTGCTCCGACGTGTCTGGAATAAGTTGCCCCCCGCCCTCCCCTGACCCGGGGGGGATTCGGTCGATGCCATCAGCTGATCCCCCTCCACCCTGGAGGGCGGCTGCGCCAGTCGTTGAGGGGTCGACCGTTCCCAGTGACGCTCGCGGACACAGAGAAAGAGGGCCGAAAGCTATTCAATACACCTTCAGGTCGCAAGGCCAGGAATTCTGTATCTGTATACAATAAAAATAAACTTATCGTCGTTCTCCCGTAGCCTGTATGACAGAAATCTGCAACAAATATCGATTAACTCAAGTTAGTCGTTCGGACTGACAAAAACGAATATTCGTTGCTGAGCAGTTCGCGATCGAATCTTGCTGAACACATCAGAGGCTTCTCGCAGCTTTTTTACTCGGCACACGTTACTAATATTCGTGTAACATTTCCCCACAGAATTCTCGAAGTGATGTTACATATGTCAGATTGCAACGTTGTCCCGACGTTTCTCCTGATCTTTTTCCTCTCAGAGTACTCAATTATTCTAGTTACACGGTGCACTCACAACTGACAGGCAATTTTTATTTTAAAAAGTACAATTGAATTTATATAAATATTTAAAAAACTATGGAAACTATCCTACTATGGAGTTCGCTTCTCTACCCCGAACCACCCGACTGAAGATATCAGGAAATATTCAATTACTTTTGCGTAAGAATTGAGAATTTCATCTTTTGACTCGTGAAGCAGCAAAATGCTGTCGATTTGATTTTTGCACTCTTCATTCTTTCATCTAGATGCGGATTTGTGCCTTTTTAAAGCATCGATTAAAGGGGATTGTAAAAACGCGTACGTCTTCTTGAAAGGAGAACTGAAAATCTGTCTTGATGTTTAAATGGTAAAAAATGCTGCGACCATTCGCCACTAATTCGCAGTGGGCTTGACTCTCCAATATGCGAAGGTTTATTAACGCCAGTGAATTGAGTGAGTAAGGACACTTCGTTTAGTGCACGTTAAGGTATCCGGCTTCAGTACCTCCGAAAAATGTTTCACATTCGATCGATAAACTGGTGATGAATTTTTGTGGACTTACGGTCGAAAAATTTAAATTATATGACTTTAAATTACCACGGGTTTATGTGGAGAAACTTTCGCACGCCTATTTTATTTTCGATATCCTGATAATTGTGTCGGCTTAACATAGTGAAAAAAATACCCTACCAGAACACAGAAAAGGAAATAAGAACACAATGACTAAGATTTTCATTCATGACGGGGCGTTTTCAAGAATAATCCACCAGAAACCGCGGAAAATACTGTTCTAACATACATGGCAGCCGCACCACGTGACTGAAGACAATGCCAAAGAAGTAGTCAAACGACAGTCTAAATTAATTATTGAGTTTTCAATTCGCGAAATAGTTTTCATTCAATATGAAAAAAATATATGGAATGAATTATTAATAATAAGAACTAGTTTGGTGAATATTTCAATGTGTGAATAGTTGGCAACTTGACTTCAGTCAACGCGAATAGAATACGTTAAACTTGCGGGTGCGCGGCTTCTACCTGTGACTTTCTCCCGTGAAGTTTTGTGTGAAGCTGTCTGGAGAAGCGTTTCTCGCGTTCGAACCTTTGTCACTGGGAACGCGGTCCATTAGATGCAGCCTCCCTCTCGAAGGACGGGTACTTCGACGCCTCATCATGATAGCGATAATATTAATAATAATAATTGGGTTAGACTCAAGCCATCAGTCGCCACCATCGTAACGTAATAATAATCCATACTAATATATAAATGCGTAACGCGGAAATGTCTGTTTGTTACTTGATCACGATTAAACCAAGGAGATAGTTAAGATGTCCAGGATGAACATAATCTAACTTTTATTGAAAAAACGCGCGGAAAGAAAGATAGAAAATGATTTTGATCGCAAATGTCGATCAAAATGAAAAACAAAAGTTATATTCGCTTACGCTGCCTCAACGGCTGGAGATAAGTGACGATTCCGAATGGCGAAATGGTTTACCTTAAAGTGTTCTACAAAAAAGTCCGAGACAGCGTCAGTCATGTCTATCTACAAAAATTATCGGTAGAACGTTATTAAGAATAGAAGTGTTAAAATACTTCAAATGAAGAGAGTATATTAAGAAGAAGAAAATCAAATTTAATAGGTTATTTGTATTTTGCATTTGTCAAACATACAAAACGTCTTTAAATCGTAAAATGTTGACGAATAGTTTCGATTTTCCAAGAGTTTTAATGAAATGGCGTCAAACTTCGGAAGAGAAAATTCGAATGACGCGGCTCCCATGAGATGATGTATTTACAGTCAACTTTGTTTTAAATTTGTATTATTATGAATCGGGATGTTGTTCATAAGTTTTTTAAAAGCATCAAGTAAAAGTATTTTGAAATTACTGTATAGTAAGATTTTATTTTTCCCGACTAATCTGGGATATCAATCAAGGGATAATCACGGTATTAACCTAAAGCAATTGAGGAACACCCATACAAAATCAATGAGGACGGTTGAAGGCCAAACACAAGTATTAGTTAATATACTGCAACGTGTATGATACAAATAAATGACAGAACACAAAGATACTAGATAATATTACAAAATATTGCGAAGAACGTTGCACTGAAGATTTTCAATTATAAGATATAAACTTACAAATACCATTAAACATATTTAAATTTAATATAGTATAGTTGTAATTATAACAAATATAATGATTATACTTATATCAAATTACAATTTAAGATATTTTATCTGAAGTCAAACTATTCGCGAAACTTGAAAATATTCACCAAAGTAGTTTTAATTAATAATTGATCCATTCTACTGATGAAAGAGAAGGACAATTATTTTGTGACTTTAGAACTTGATAATTAATTTGGACTCGTATGACTCCTTTGGCAAGAGATTCAAGATGAAGTGATTCAAGAAGAACCAGTTCACGAAGGAATCTCTCAATACATGAACCAAGCCTGTCTTGTTCTACCCTTTTGCCTCTTGTGAAGGTTGTAACATAATCCCTGCAGCCTTTGGTCAGGATGAGCGATCTCTGGGTATTATAATTTCTTCTTTTTCTCAACAAATAGGGACTCCATTCAAACTATCCCAGCAGGCACAGATGAAACCACATATTGCACTTCCATTGCCTGCTTAGGTTCCATGTCAACGCTCAAGTGTCATTCCGTCGAACTGCTGGTGCAAAAAACTAGCATATAGTTCCAAATTCTGTCGCTAAAGTACGGCTCGTCTCCGAACTAGTTCATAGTCCAGCCACTAGAGCACGCATGTAAACCACCTCTTTCCTTCTGTGCCAGCAGCCTTCGGAACACATCGGTTGAGAAGGATTCAGAGGCAGGATTCGTTCATCTAACTGGAGAACACAAACTTTCAAATGAATAAACGCTCATATCTAATAAATCTTCCTTACTATAACAGTTCGGTGAGATGGAAAACAACTTGCAGGAAAATATTACAAACCTAAAGCTGTACAGATAAGCTATGTCCCTTCTAAAACAACATTCCGTAACACACAAAGTGTCTCATTCCGATTATTACTATATTTGAAAGTGGAATCCTGAAACACCTTCGATCACAACTGAACACATTTCTCTAGGGAAAGAATCGCGATCATAATTAGAAACAGAGCAGTAAAAGCCGAGTATTAATTTTGGCAATAAAGAAGAAAAATACCATTCGCAAACCTGGAAGAATGAATTTACTTAGCAAAATAAGTGAGTCGAGGTAACATTACTTTTATAATTAATTAATGAAATATAGTCGGAAAAGCGTGCGTATATATGAAAATATAAGCGTGCGATCACGAGGACGACGATAAACGTGGGGTATTTCAATTGTTTGTTCAAAACGACCGCATTTCGATTCTTAAAGTTCACGATAAACGTCATAAGCGCCGTCAGACGGTGACATTGGAACTATTGAATGAGGAGACGCACCGAAGTCTCCTTGGTTGGACTCGCCAGTTGGCGTTTTTATGCTCCTGTTCTGTACATATAGTGAAATTAGGTACTCTAATACCATAATTATAATATTTTTAAGTAAAATATTTTAATACAAGTAATTACATTTTGGTTACATTAAACAATGTCACTTTTTGTTTCCTAATTGTGTGTGTTTCACTATAAAACAATTGTCCACATTACATACGCTATGCATTCTTTAAATTCACACGAACTGTAAAAAACCCTCTCTAATCGCGAAGTGGTTGAACTCGACTGTAAGGAGCCGTGGCGTGGCGTGATGACACGGGTTCAAACCGATCCAAGTGGAATTCGCGTCCTCCCGTTTCCCCTGCAGCCTAATCATTCCACCACGACATTCACTCATCATTCGGAGGCCGTGAACAACGACCAGCAAATGCTGTTAGAAGTCCCCCACTCCAGAAGCAATTCCTTACTGTAAGGAAAATGAAAATGAAAATGTAAACGCCTTGGTAGGATTGAAGGAATCGGATCTTTTAAACCAGTTGAATTAGTTCCAATGTCACAGTCTGACGGGTTCGTACTTCCCAACTGACGACGGTTTTCGTGCATACCCTCACTCCATAAGTTTTTACTCCTATATACAGACTCCTTGGTTCGGCCTGTGTCGATCATAGACTTTATATATGTGGTACTGGTACACGGGAAGACGATGTCAGAATTCTGTCTCTCGCACATCGTCTAAGGTGGGGGAACTCGATTCCCCTCACTGCCTGCACTGTAACACCTGACCCCCTCCAAGTGTAAGTGCGAGCGACAGGGCGACATCTCTCAGTATCTTCTGTCTCATATTATCAAGGACAACCTGCGGCAGGGACGGTTGCTCTATTTATATTTAACTGTATGGTGTCGACATACAAAAAGGGATCTCTGCCCGCGAGGAGAAGCACGCAGCAGGGAGGACGTATTTCGGAAGGACGAATCCAGATTCTCTTATCTCACGCAAGACTTGCACTGTACGCGCGAGAAGAACGTTTGCGGAATCGAATAAATCGGGGCGTACAAACCGCGCTTGACCTTGAGGAGGGCACGGAATGGTTCAGTCGTCTCGAATAATCGAGATAATTTCCAATTTAATTCATTTCCTTCCATTGAAAAATACAATTTTAAAGTAAGAAACCACTTACAAAAACCAAACTCAATTCAAAAGATTCGGAATAATCAAATATAGAAAGCTATATTAAAAGCTTGCACATGTAATGCGTGCTTGTAGTGCAGTTCACTGTTATTTCGTTAATAGGCTCCAATCCATGGGTCATATCTTCATGTATTTGGACGTTGAATGACTAATTTTCTTAAAGCTATACTTAGTATTCAACTCTATGAACAAATCCTTCCTCTGAATCCTTTAAAGATTCGCTACTGAAATGATCTAAAGGCTGTTCGGATGGTTTCATAAATTTAATAATTTGTAAATTTATTGATTAAATTTGCCTTGCTCAGACATTTTACGATGTTCTCTGAATAAATAGGCCACAAACAGTGCTTTTGATTTTATACTCAAGCCAATGAAAATAGTGTTAGTTATTTTTAAAAGTTGTTAAGGAAAATTGTAAATAACCTTTGTAATTATTTCTTGCAAAATGTTTTGGTGATCTTTTCACTTTTATTCACAAACTTGTCTTACGATGTAGGTGACTTTCGCCTTAAAAATCTCTGGTCATTGCATGTTCTCACGATCCCAATCAATCGTGATTTGAACGAGTCTTTCACCTGCAAAATTTGAGAAGAGAAAACGATTCGCTTGAAGATGTGAAGATCCGAAACCATTTGCACATCTACTTCTTTTCAAGGAGTAAACAAATCGATATGACGTTTCTGAACGATTAGTGAGTATCATTGCTTTCTCGTATTCATGTATTTTCTTCTTGAATTACTCTGATTATGTTAATGTTAATACCGGTGGAAGTCTTGGTCGCTGCTTGAGACCAAGGAGATATGGGAAGGAGACGAATCGGCCACTTATTCCCAACAGATCCATTTGCCTGATTAATAGTGTGTGTGGAATCCGCGTACATAGGCAATTCTTACTCGTTTGAACGTTTTAAAAGAAATTTACGAGCCAAAATGACTTCCTGTTCTGCACATAGAAATGTGTTATGAGGACAGAAGAACCCAAAGTAAGGTTAATCCAATTCAAGCTGTAAAGCAACGAGACAAATATAGTAAAGTTGTTTATCATTATTTCCGTACAAATTTACTCAATTAACATTTGATGGGTAAAGATTTCAGGTAATTCATTGTGAGGCATTTTTCACAATATTCCTTACTCATTTTTCTCTGTTATCTGGCTACTACTATAGACGCATAACATTGTTGTGTTGTCATTGCAATCATCACGTAAATGTGAAAATTAAAATGATTCAGAATTTTTGATAGCACATTGGGGAAGGGCAGTTCCTCGTAAGGATAGTTTTCCGTGCTGGTGATTCCTTCTGCGACTTGCATGTTGACGAGGGATGTATCCAAAGACATTAGGAAACCAATCTTCTTAATGGCACTCTTCTAAAACCGGGCTCAATCCCAACCGAGTTTCGTAATATTTGTCTACGGTGATAAGAAAGAGAAACCTGCCTGCTGTTCGCACCTGTGTGGCTAAAATGCCCATATATTTATGAACATGGCAAGAATCAGTTTGCAGCATTTATTGAAGAGTTAACAAGCGTTGTGAAGCCCGATCCACGGTGAACAGTTTCACTTACGCCGGAGTATGTGATATGTGCGAAATGGGACAGTAAATGGTCCTGTTAACGACTAGTTGTTGTCTATGATTATTTTTTTATCCATAAACATTTTGATGGCAACAATCTATACACTCGAATATTTTTATTCTTATGGCATAAGTATTACTGTAAAATATTTTTTTCTCGATGTAGTTACTGCTTACTCGCACAATTCTCCGTCGTGACAAGTGTCATTCCGTGTCTCAAGCTCAGGCAAATGCGATCGCAGTGCTATCTGGTGGAAGGATAGAATACGCTCCACTTCGTCGCCTTCCTGTATCTCACTTGAGGACGATTCTGAGATTCCTAGTCGGTATTCCACTCACACTTGAAACACACATACTTAAAATGTTGAGTCCGATTATTTGAAATTTGAAAGTTGTCCTCGGGAAAGAAAGTAACACAAGCACGTCTGCTTTTCTCCGCAAGTACTCATATCTCCACGTGGATATCGGCAGCGCGCTCCCACTTTGCCGGCTGACATCGTAGTTGCTGCGGCCATTGCAAGTGACCACAATCATTTCCTGGTCCCGGAGATGGCAAGCGACCACAGAAATAGCGTTCTCCCCCTCCCTAAGCACCGAACTCAAGTGTCTGCCGACAGACCGTTGACCGGACGCCTGGACGCTCAACTCAAGGTCGGTCGTGTTTCGAGCGGAGACCTCGATTCTTGGCGAAAATATTTTGAGTAATTTTTGAATATTGATTTGGAATATCTGATTGTTTAAACTTGCTTTAGTGTCTAGGATTTTGCAGAACATGTTTCATTTGGTCGTATTCTGGTTTGATCGACATTGAGTTAAGCAAATATCCAAAAAAGTTTGCTTTACACAAAGCTCGATTAGAGGAGTATGCTATTACCGGCTGTGATTCTTTGCTTAATGTTATGATGTATAGTTGATCTTATTGTACCTAGGAAAGAGAGATTAGTGTTCGCCCTCTGTCTGTCGTGTCTGGTGGAAGGCGCTCAAAAGCCGTGTGCAGACAACTGCCAGACACTGAGTACTTGACAAGCACATGTGACGGTTTTTTTTGCTCCGTGAGGGGAGGGGGCGACGTCCCATATGAAGTCGTTTTTCCCTTCATTTCCTCCATTCAGTGGAATTCGAATAATCCGGTGCGACTGAGCAGAGAATCCCTAAAGAAATGTAAAAATCTATTTGTGGAGACTTGATGTCTGAATAACTGAACGAATCTATATGAAATGGCTCACTGAGAAAGGATTTTTCGTTATTATTTTCTACTGCAAAGTCTCCCCTTCCCGCATTTGCCAAAGACTGAAGAGTGGCGACTCGTTAATCTTTAACAAACAGACGAGAAGTTCAGTAAAATGTCTTTCGGGTTTTACAGCCGTGTCGTCATTTCTTCTTTCTTGCGGCGAGCATCCTCAGTGCTTACGTGGTCGTAACACACGGGTCGAGTTGCTAGCAAGTGACATTTCAACTGGTGACACCCCGCTATATATAGTGGAGCGGGCGGTGACATGAAGACGTGAACTTACCCGGAAAATCTAGTGAGTAATAACTATTAAAGAAACAACACATCTTTTCGACTCCCATTGTGGGTCTAAAGCAGACAAGCAATAAAACCATTATTGTAACGGTTTTACATTGGGAAAGGAGAGAGTGTACACAGATCATAGAATATAGAAAACCGGGATCATACTCAAAATCAAAGAATAAGGCACAGAGACGACAGTACTACATAGAATATTTACAAGAGGCGAAGAATCAACGGAATGTCAAAAGTATTTTTAAAGGTATTTAAAAAAATCACAGAATAAGTGGTAAAGAATTCAGAATTTATATACACACAAACAAAAATGGCATAGAAAGCACCACATTAAAAATGTTATTAAGATATATCTGAGGCATTGTAGATTTAAATTAATAAAAACCAAATATATTGAACCTCAATGAGTCAATAGTTGGTGAAGTATTAACAGTAATATGATATCGAAAGGTGTGTAGAAAGAAAACAAGGATAACGTAGATAAAACAAGAATGTAAAATACAATAATTTTGTTTTCAAAGACATGAGTATTTAAATTTAACAAATCAATTGTACTAAACCTCCGAGGGTTAATTACTGGCGAAAATACAGTTGTAAATATTAGGCAATTTATCAGTGATAGTCTGCAGATTTTAAGCGCGAATTTTTGGATTTTATGTGTAATTACCACCATTAACGTCCATTACGTAATTTAATTAAATAAATAATGAAAGACTTA
>NNCF01131328.1:29358-47451 GCA_002313205.1 Laupala kohalensis | reverse complement strand
ATATATATATATATATATATATATATATATATATATATATATATATATATATAATATGATTATTTATTTAATTTATGTGTAACATTTCTGAGGTACAACTTTTGTGATAGTAGCTCTCTATGTCCAAAATTTTAAACTTTTCCCATTTCATTTCATTATTAAAGTGAATTCTGTGTATTGATGTAACATTGTGATTATTGCTTTTTTTATTAATTTAATCTGTTTGTTTTCATCTAATCTGGAGGGATCTTTTGGATTCACCAATGTAACTGTAGTTACAATCTTTTTAGAGTATTTCGCAAACTGTATTCTGTTTTGATGTGATGGGAGAGGTGTCTTTTCCACTCTTGACAATATAATTTAGTTTGTTATTCACTTTGAAGATTGTCCTAATGTTGAAGTGATTAAACATTCTTTCTAATTTAACGGATATCAAAGAATTGTAAAAAAAATGACCAGATTAGTTGCTTCTGGGTTGTAAGATATCTGTATTTTTGTATTTATAATAATTTATTCTTGTTATGTATTTATCAATGAATGAGGAAGGGTAAGTATTGGTAAGAAAAGTTTGGTGGATATAATTCAAGTTTTCATGATGAAATTCTTTATCAGAAAATAAGAGCTTTGCAACCAGATTAAAAAGCGTAGCATTTTTTTGAGATTCAGGATGATTTGAGTGAAGATTTAGAACTCTATAAGAAAATGTTGGTTTTTGATACCAATTGAATTTGGCTCCATTATATTGTTTATATAATTGGACACCAAGAAAGTGAATAGCATCATTCGATTGTAAACTGCAAATTAAGATAACTGTGGAAGACATTCAAAGTGTCATTAATGTGAGAGGTGGGAATTGGCATAAAATATCAACATATCTATAGTATACCAATGGATTAAAGTTGTTTTTCATTGTTTTTCCAAGTCTCTCATTACGAATAAGGGGAGAACAAGAATTACCCAAAGCAGCACCATTAATTTGATAGTATATATAATTGTTCAAAGTAAAATATGTTGAATTTAGAATGAACTTGAGATCGTCTTCCATCTCACATTTAGGGATTATGCTTTGTTCCTTGATAATACCCCATTTATAGAAAATGCAACTGAATGCCAACTCCAATAGTATGTTATTAAACAAGGACAACATAGTAAAATCATCAGGCATAATTGTATTTTTTGTCTTGTGTGCAAATTGCAGACTAATTACATAATATTTGCTGGGTACCCGCAGCTTTGCTTCCGTGAATTGTGTAATATGTCTCCAGTTTTATTTCTTCTCATAGGGGTGATACCATTCATCACAGCGACACCGAAGATTCTGAACTCGTCGTACCCTTCCCTGAGGTCGTTCATTTTATGTCATACCCTTCCCCGAGGTGCTGGGGTTTATAAGGTTCATCGTGGATTTAAGCAGCGTGGGAAATGTCAGCGACCCCGAAACCTTTGATCACCACTCTTATATCGGTCACGTTCGATTATTTTTACGTGTCTACCCATTGCCATCCCTTACCAACGGGGTGCTAGGAGTTCTTATTTCCGCATGTGGCCTTAAAAGATTACAGGATGTTACAATCTACTCTTGGGGTGCAAAGGTTGTATGCAGGCTGATTTTGGACTTTGTCTTCGAAAATGTCATTAATAATCTCATCACTCCGAAAACTATGATCTCAACACTAATATGAGTCATTTTTTATTATTTTTAATTTCATCTCTTAACCAAACGGAGTATGTTCCCTCATAAGGGGTGATCATAAACTTAAGCGACATTAAGATTGTGACTCTTCTCTGCTGCGGCCACAAAACGGAAGTATTCAACAACTATATCGGACGTTTTTGATAATTTTAACCTGCCACACTTTCCCACCCCTACCCCAAGGATGCTAGGGATTTAATATCACTAATTTGGACTAATTGTGAAGTTACGAAGCTTTGGGGAGCGTCTTTATCCATCTGAATGGCACCGATAACTACGGTTTCAAAAATATTATAAAAAAATTTTACCATTATTTTTCACTTCACCTTCTTCCCATTCCTTCCCAAGGGGTACCAGGTATCTCTTACCCTCACAGTGCTTCTTGTAAGATAGTCAGATGTGTATAATGTTTGGTTGAAATTGTTCGTTATGGTGGGATACAAAGGATCATACATGAAACATTTTAACCCCCATTCCACCGTCTTAGGTGTGGAATTTCGTAAAGTCCTTTCTTGGCGGACGTTTACACTCTAGAAGGAGTTTACGTACCAAATTTCAAGTTTGTAGGCTTTACAGTTTCTGAGATTTCGTGATATTTCACTTGTGTGTGTATATACATTATATAGATAATTTAGTTGCATAATTTCCATCTTACAAGTGTTTACTTTAACTGGAAGATTTCAGACTTTTTAACGTAAGAGGATTTCCTAGTAACTTGAATCGAGCGCTCTCAAAGCAGCAATTGGCACGCGCACGGAGGCATACCGTCGGTTCAGGTATGGCATACCTTAAAACTCTTGTAAAATATAAACTATTCATCCAAACTTCACAATTAAAAGACTGTTTTTATCTTCTTTGTTAATTTCACAAAACAAAGAACCCATTAAATCTGATGAAGATTGATTTTTCCCTGCTTATATTACTATCTTAAATTGAAGTATTTTAATACTTCCATTTTTCATAACGTTTATCGATAAATTAGGTTAACGTTAGTAGATAGACGTATGCTGCCATGGACTTTTTTTGTAGGACTCTTTGAGGCGAACAATATTGCCACTCAAAGTTGTCATGTATCTCTAACCGTTTAGGCAGCGTAAGTGAGTGAACCTGATTTTTCACCCTGATTTCATCGACATTTATCTTCAACACCATTTTCTCTCTCTGTCCACACATTTTAGATACAAAACTTAGCGTATGTTCTTCCTGGACATCTGAACTATCTCCTTGCAAAATTTCATCACGATCTGTTCTGTGATTTAGTCGTGATTAAGGAACAAACAAACAGACACGCTTTCGCATTTATATATTAGTACGGATGTATAAAAAATTTCACACAAGCAATCCCGTGGGAATTCTGGTGTCAAATAAAAGGTTGGCGTAAAATGAAGCAATTTCATTTCATTGTCGTGGCGAACGTGTGAACTCCTGCGGAGCAGAGTTTCCAGATATACGATAAGTTAGCCACGTGTTCGATGCACAATTTGACTTTGTACGATAAGGTCATATATACGATAATTCCATGACTAAAGAGACAAACACATTATTTTTTTCAAAATTAGTATTACATCTAACTTTTTATCTTATCTAGGAACTTTTGCTGAAATTTTTGAATCCGCCTCTGCCTTAGGGCCCTTGATCGGAATTGATGGAATACGTCCCTTGCTTCCGGAGAGTAAATTAGTTTATTGTCCTCCACGTGGTCATACGCAGTTTGTACTGTTTTTTGACAATAAATTTATTATTATTATCATCTAACACCAAGTCCGCTACATTAACGCTGAGTATATTGTTAGACGAGTATTGCATTTTAAACATCAGGTAACGCAGATCATCGATGATGTAATCTCACAATGTAAATGAGGCTGAAGTGGTTGGTGTTTGATTTCGTTGCAAAATGGTGGGAAGTATCAAGAATCGACGAAATTTTTCGCGCTCTGGTAGCTTCATCCCGTAACAGTGGCAACAGTGGACCCGGGATCGTGCCCATCACTGTGTTTCTTCGGATTCTTAGACTCATCAATAAAATTACAAGGTATAATGTATATTATTACTCCTGTTTCTAATAATTGGTTTATTATACCATTTATTGATTTTTTTAAAAACTATGCTCTTTACATGCGTTTGAAAGGGATGGAAATGGGTAATGTGCCTTGTTTTCTTTTACAAGTTTCATTATTTCTTTATTCTTACAACGCAACAGAATGAGCTTAAAAAAATAATTGAAATTGGTTTTTATAATATTTTCGAACAATATTAGTGCTGTTTTAAGACTGACGCCATTGTCGGGCGTACCTAGGCGGGATTGAACGCGCCCTGGGTCTTATCCTATATGGAACCTCCAAATACGAGAAATTGTAAAAAAGCCCACCCGTGATGGGTCATTGCGTACTGGGGAGCAAGCGTGCAATGGAGTGCCGCTGTGTTGCTGGGAGACCGGTTTCTCGCGGAAAAGAAAAGGCCATCGCTGATTGGCTCCCTTTCCCAGCTGATTGTGTGAGCTACAACACGGACGGGACTTCCGTTCCATGATGGAGGACGTTTCACCATGTCATCTTGAATGAAAATGAGATACTGTTCTTTGGAATAAATATTCCAATGCTAATACGACATAAACGATTACGTGTAGCCAATGTGACTGGTAAAGTGGGTGAGAGTTCGCCATCTTTGTAACGAAATGACCCATTATTTCTTACTACATATGCCTTCTACTGTTTTCTCAATACATTCACGTGAACGTGTTTGTATTGTGTATAAATTAGCTGACAAAGTCTAAAATCTTTCGACAAATCGTAGTGAAATAAAAACAGTTTTAATGCAGCAATGAATGTAAAATTTATATAAATTTAAATGGTGGAAGAAATGAATGTTCCGTGTAGAAGACATGTCTTTTGTACGTGTGCTTCCGAGTTTCTTCTACACTCAAGTTCACGTGGATTGAAAACACCAACCGTCTCAAGGACCATGGAAACGATGCGACGTAAAATCATTGAACAAAATTTTAATATAATGAGATTGAATCAAAATTTGAATTTGAAAAATATTTTCGTAAAAATCTCACTCCACATTTTAAAGCCATTGTCCACGACTTTCAAAAATCTGTTCTAGAAGAAACCGTTCTTTAAGATTTCTGTTCTGCAGTTGTGCTGCCAGGTTTTTAATAACAATCATTTTGAATTCGATGAGTACACATAAAACTAAATTAATATGAGCCATAAGACAACACAATCATGCAAGAAAATAGTTATTGAAATTGTTATAAGTTATTTAAAAAGTGCTACAGCAATGGCGTGATAAAGTACAAGACAGATTTAACTTTTATTAAAATCAATAAATTCTTTTACATTGTCGAAGCACTGGTGCAGGAGGTAGTTTTTAACGGCGGATTTGAACAGATTCAATTTCATAATATCTTTTATATTCTTGGGCAGGGAATTATATAGAACGATTCCCGAATGATACGGTCCTTTTTGGCAAAGAGTGGTTGACACTCTAGGGCGATGAATATGATTAGTATTGCGAGTATTGTGTTCGTGAACGAGACTGTTTCGTATGAAGCAAGGGTGGCACTTCAGTAATTCGGTATTAACAAACACGACCGTTTCATAAATATAAATGCAGGGAAGTGTTAAGATATTTAATTTCTTGAATAAAGGTTTGTAAGAGTTTCGGGAGTAAGCTTTACAAATTATCCGAACTATCCTCTTCTGGATCCTGAAAGTTTGAATACTCTGACCGGAATTGCCCCAGAAGGAAATGCCGTAACGTAAATTGGAGTAAACGTTTGCAAAATATACGCAACGGGAAATATGTGGACTAACAACGTTAACTAAGATTCGGAATGCGTAATACAATTTAGTTAATTGGGAATTAAGATTGTCAACGTGACAATTCCATTTGAGGTTGTCTTGAATATGGAGACGTAAGAATTTTGTATTCGTAACAGTTTTTAATTGTGTTCCGTTTAAAGAAAGAGAAACCTGGGGTATAGATTTTGTGATACTATTGTGAAATGAGAAAGACATTGTTTTGTCAGTGTTTACAATGAGATGATTCGCATGGAACCAAGCCGAAAGGTTAGACAAAACGTTTTGAGCGTTGGCGTGTTTACATAGTAAATTAGTGTCATCATCAAAATGAACCATTTTGTTATCTGATGTGGATGATATGTCGTTCACATACAGTAAAAATATATTAGGGCCGAGAATTGAACCTTGAGGTACTCCGCAAGTACGTGGCTTTGTTTCTGAAAGACAACGCTGAAGTATTTTATTTTTAGTATATTATATTTTGACCTGTTGATATCTATCTTTTACATAAGAAGTTAGCTATTGATGAGGAAGTCCACGAATGCCTAAGGAATGCAATTTGGAAAGGATAATTCCGTGATCGATGACATCGAATGTTTGGATGAGTCAAGAAAAACACCCTGAGGATTTTCTCCACGGTCAAGAGATGTGGTAACATCGTTCAAGAAAGAAAATATGGCGCTTGTAGTGGAAAAGGATATCCTGAAACCGTGGGAACCAAGGGTGGCGCTTCAGTAATTCGGTCTTAGCAAACACTACCGTTTCAATAAATATAAATCCAGGGAAGTGCTAATATATATAATTCTTTAAATGAAGGGTTACAAGAGTTTCGGGGTGAGATTTACGAATTATCCGAACTATTCTCTTCTGAATTCTGAAAAGTTGAAAGAAAACTAATGACATTTTTGTATACGGCATTAATTTAGCATACGAATCGAATGCCGAATATGCTTCTTTCAAGGTCACAGCCTACGGGAATTCATTCAGTTTTGAGGCCGGCACTGCACCCGGAGTAGTGTATTTGTGTATTTCATAACAAGGCGAAATGTGTGAGCTGTTTGTTCGTGTAGTGACTAATACGTAAACATCAAAGGACTCAAATAAGGCGAATATTCGTGGGAACCGTCCTCACTTGGTTTGCTGTATTTCGCTCTCTCGAGCGCGCGTCATGGAGACTAGTTGATATTCTGATTCTTTGACCTATTATTTTGACTTTTTTCTATTATTTTTGTTTTTATAACTATAGACATTATTTCTAGGGGCAAACAAAACAGTTTTAGGATTTAAATTATTTTAAGAAATATCTAACGAGACAGTTTCAAGATTTCAATGAGAAAGATGTACTATGAGGTTTTTCTTCGTGTAAAAGTGAATTGAGAAATATTTTCATTGAGTAAGTCATCTACGCATGTTCAATTCCGAGGTGCCGTAAACCCACTGTGAGAATGCGGAGAAGTACGATGTCAGCTGTGTTATTGTCTAGGTAGTGGCATGCTGCTTATCAGTAGCGATCTACTGGCCTACATTCGCGCGTTCTCGCCAGCCGCCTTGGATTTCCCTTCCGAAATAGACAGTCGCGTCCTGCTTGAAGAAACCGAACTGTCAGTCGAGACACCTTCGGCCGTTGCCCCTTCCCCCTCCTGTCTTCGTCTTTCCCCTTCCACGCAGCCACTTGTTCCAGGAAAACACGGGTTGAAGGCCGCGCCCGCTGCGCGCTGGGGCAGTGTGGAAACTCTAGCAGGCGTGTGAGTGCGGCTATTTTGAAGAACTTTGTGTGTCGATCCGACGCTTTCGTTCTCGGTGCGAGGGGGCAAACGAAGGCTGGTGTGTGACGGAAAAAGGGCGTTCGCCGACACAATGGGCGCGGACAGGTGCTAACCCTCATCCATTTTCTCTTCACTGTAAAAAGAAAACAATTCTCACAAAAGCTCCGGCGACAGGATGTGAGTGTGAACGTTTATCGCTTATGAGGTTATTCTGTTTCCAAATTGGTTACTGAATCTTCCTTGTGCATCGTCTCCTTTTACACAAACAATAAAACAAACATTTCGAACCGAAACAATTTCGTACCCAATCGTGATTGCTGGTTCCCAAGGCTTCCGGTGCTCATGGGAATAGTCAATCTCGTCTCCAGTTCAGTGATGAAGGGATGCTGTGCTCCTTCAATCCTATGTGGAAAGATATTCTATACAAAAAGAGTAAAATAAGAGAGCTGAAAATCATGAGATTGCGAAACTTAATTCCAATCCCTGAAACCTACGCTCAGTGGACCATCGCTTCCACCTCTTAGCATATTCATATTTCTCCAATGGGGACGACGTGCAGTGCTGCTGTCAGGTAAACGCTTTTCCAAGATTCAAGATGAAGCCTTTGCCTGGCCAGGAACTGGCTTCCAACAGGCAATCAAAATCCACTCATCGACGTAACGAATCACGAACTGACAATACGTTTGTTTTTAGATTCGCTCACTCAACGTAGCTTCCGTATGCTTCCCAACAGTTCCCATCGCAGGATCAAGTCCATGGACTGAGTCTCCAAAGCAGGGATTGGAGTTTCGAAAGCGAACAAATAGTTGCAGATAAGTTTCCCTACGCGGTCAAGAGCAATGTTATTTCCTCATTCGACATAAACGTAACTTCGATTTCGTTAGATCCAAGGAATTTGTTTCTCAATCAACATATTCACTTTCTTTTGGACCTAGCTGCAATCTATCTATTGTTTTAGAACAAAAATTGAAGCAAATGTAAGTCGTATGATTTACCGTGAATGCTACGAGTTAATATAAGTGACGAAATATTAAATTGTAGATTTGGACAAAAATTAAGTAGTATCACAATTAAGTGATATGCATCCCTTAAAGTAAGTTTACACCTATATACGTGTATGAGCAACTTGTCTGAGATACATGTCAATTTCTATGAGCTGGGGCAATATGGTTACTCTTTGACGTGTCGCGCGACAGCGCCTCAGACAAATCCTCATACATTTTGTATGAGCTTAATTCAGGATATATGTGTATATGCCCATTCAAGTCGGAAACGCGTTTGCGCATGCGCGGAACCCACGGACAGTATGCGCTCCGCCATGTTTGTTTACATTCTAGCTGTGCTTTCGTAGGTCGTCATACGTATTTCATGTAATCCATTGATTCCTGAAATCTTAAGTGTTGTGTAGTGCATATTATATCAATTGGTTAAGTTTAGATTAGTTTATTTCTTTAGTAGATTAATGGATCAGTTTGTGTTCTTCCCTCACGATACACCACGAATTCCCAGATACAAATCGCGAAGTGTGAACGCTGCCGTATTCATAGATGAGATAGAAGTGTCTGAGCTCATACAAATCGCAAAATATTGAAAGCTTGCGTATACATATATCTCACACGAGTCGCTCGTACGTGTAAAAAGGTTTTTTTTTGCATTTTTAAAGGTGACGCACTATTTTTAGAGCTGCGGGACCCCGATATCCGTGTACAGCGACCCCAAAAACGTAAATGAAAGGTGATCTCGATCCAAGGGCCGTTCGACGATCTCCGCGTTTTAAAGGTTAACACGTGTATCGTGAATGACGCTCAGAAAATGTATCAGGATTTGTCTGAGGTGCTGTCGCACATGTCAGAGTAACTATATGGCTCTAACTCATACAAATGGCATTTATCTCTTACAAGTCGCTACCTTGAGGAGGAGAAGCAAGAGAATATTTAACAACCACATACTATTAGATCGGTAAGAAGTCTGTTTATTTGATCATTTGCTAATAAATTGTCAATTGCGCTGCTCTGTTCTCATCGAGTTCACAATGGTTAACGAGTGAGTTTTGGAGTCAATATTCCCGAATTGTGTACACTGAATTAATCTTGAAAGGTAATGTCTTAATTCTAGCGTTCGTCACAAGTGATTCTGTAAACGACTTCATCACTAGTGAATGGATATTTCCTCTCTTTCGTATACCTTGGAATGCAAGCGACCGTTGATGTTCCGTTGCGAAGCCCGGAAGCTTATTCCCCGTCCTCCTTCCCAAGGACCGAATGCGCATGCGCAGAGGTGACCTGTTCGCCGCATCCCTTCCAGGGAACTGTGCAGTGCTTGCGATACCCCGATTGTTTTCTATTGTACTAAGGAATTGATGGATTTTAATAAAAGAAGTTAATAAGTTTGTTTCCAAATGAATATTTTTTGTATGATTCTTGATAAGGTAAAGTGACGAAGATTCTTCTTATACTTTATCCTGTCATTAATATAGTACTCATAAAACTGATGAAATTACTTTTTTTGATGCGTGCAGTCTTTGTACCGTTTGTCCCTTGTACTTTCACACGGTTGTGTACATTTTCTCCGTAGCCCAATCCTCTCATGTTTTCTCCGATTTTTCTTCGAGTAGAGGCGGATCAACGTTTTATACAAAGGCGAAAATGTCATATTATTAATCTCTTATCGCAATTAATAGCTTAGATGAATTTTGAAAATAATAAATGAATAACATCACGTATTTGTTAAATTACTTCTTTAATAAATATTAAAAACATTATTGCCCTTGGTCCCTTGATCGGAATTGATGGGATGGTCCCTTGCTTGTTTCCGGAGTGTAACTGTTCCACGTTCTCTTACTACATTAACTCGTATTTCTATTTCATATCATATAATCATATATTCTCTTCTTGTGATCAATGCTGGAATTGATGTAGCTCTTGGTCGTTCTTTATTCCGCAAAGAATTCTATCGATAACATTCGAATGAAAATACGATCGAGGTTTGCGGAGATTCTGTAAAAGACTTACTTTTGTTACTTATCGATTCACTCGCTCATTCATCAACACAGAGAATAAGTAATAGAGCCATGAACTTCTTGACGGGTTGTTGCTCTTCTACAGCAGAATATAGGTAAAAAACAACAAATTCTTGGAAATTTACAAAAGGCGGGGATTGTTATGGAATTTATATTTTCAACTGGTGGTGGACGAATGTCTTCTAGTTTGGTGTTTCTTGGCACCATGTTGCAGAAAATAGTATTTGGAATATCCAAAGTCAGAAATAAGTTAATAGTTAGAACAATTATTTTCAGGTTTACAATTTTTTTGAATCAAGGAAGTATAAGGGTTTCGCGCTAAAGAAAAATCAAAATATTTTAAAATGTATTTTTATTGGATAATTAGCAATATACCGCGTGTATTTGTAAATATATTTATTTTCGTAGATTAACTGTTACTACGGTGAAGGAAATATAAATATGGTGTTGCACGTCTAGTGAAATATCTCTAATATTTCTTTACAAAGGCCAGACATGGATGGCGACGGTAGTCTAAACTTTTTCCTTGTCCAACCCTGCGGACTGCCGCTCACATCAACACAGCTTCACCCCCCGCCGCGCAGGTAGAAAAGTTGAATTGAAATATGTGCAACTCACTGTATATTACTTACATTTTTTAGTATTAAATCTGGTAAGAATTAGCATTCACGACCAATACCCATCACGAAGTCCCTCTTGCAGAGACTTTGACTAGCCGAAATAACCAAAATAAGAAGCCATAGATAAACACTTGGACCCACAACCCGGGTATCGCTGGAAGCGAGGCTTAAGAGAACCCGTGTAGCCAGAGCTATCTATACTCAAAGTCACGATACTTTGGCTACATTTATTCAATATGGCTGCCTTAAACAAATTGCCAACCTCCACGAAACAAAACCTTGATACTTACTCGCGTGCAGGCAACGGTCCTCAATGTCATTCTCATCAGCTGATAAAGTGAGGTTAAAACGTCCCACTACATATTACTAGAAAAATTTCAGGAAAATCGTGATCACAAAGTATTTAAGTAATATCCAAAACATATATATTAATAGTAGTCGCAAAAGCTACTATTTACTGTAAATAAATACAAGTTAATAACACAACAAACAAAGACAAAGTATTCGTTCCACACACTAGATACAGAAAGAACAGAACAGCGCCACAAGAGCAAGTGAATTGAATTCGTGTTTGAGGTTAGCAATGGATTCAAGTTCGAATGTCTTGCCAACAGATCGCGAGGTACCCTTATCATTACTCTTATGGACGATGGCGAAGTAAAAGCGTTGGCTGCATTGAGTACAGGTTATTTACCAACATCAAGTCAGTTAGGCTGACAATAAATAAATACTTTACGATCGAGAGAGCTGTTACAAACTGCGGATGTCCACAATGAGGACAACAAAGTAATTTACTGCGACTAATACACAAAAAAGTAATAAACACAGCGCTTTTCCACTCCAACTACGAAGTAGTCGTGCCGATGGTTTTCGACGTCGACCGAGTGACAGCGTCCAAAATAACGGCTTTATTTGAACATAAAAATGTGTACAACACTTTCCTTCCGTGGACACATTATACACCTTAGATTCTAAGGGGGAAAACCCTGCGTTCAAGACTATTTTCAGTAATTTATTCAGTGGTACAACAGAAGTAGGTCTCACAAATACATATCTCACACAAATGAATGCAACAGTATGTGAGGACAAGGTAACGACGATGGTTATAAGAGTTCAGAGAAGAATTTTTAATATGTATACACGAGTCCTTTTTGTGTCTTGTAGTGCCCATTCCGTCAACTTTGTAGCAATCGAGACCTTGATTTCATCGTGTTCAACTTAACAAAATCATCCAAATTGAGTTTGATTGCTGGAGGTTGTACTAACCGAGACCTACACCTGGATCTGACTTAGGATGTTGTTTGTTGGATGAAAACTCGAGAAATAATGTGACAAAGTTCTAACTGCGTCTTTGTGCGAATGAAATCAACTTATTTGGAGACTACCAGATCCGGTAGTAAACATTTGTGAATAATATATGATTTTACAATAAGCTCATGGTGTAATTTCACAGTAAGTGTTCCGAACATCATTGTTCATAGGTCTCAACATGAACAAAAATAAGCACCTCCAGTAATAGTTTTCAAAAACATTTCATTTAACACAATAAAAGCGTGACACATTAATAGTTTGAAAATGTAGCACGATTCATTAAGTTTTCAGAAAATTGCATCTGCAGTATTTCTTGTTTCGAAACTTGAAATAAAAGTATTGATTAATCTCACTGCACTGTTTAAGGCACTGATACGTTACACTCGGGTCCTAATTTTCCTTTCGGCGTCTCCACCTTTAAATTGATTCTATTCTGATTAACACTTACAAGTTCGATTTGCTGAATTTCACTATTTACCTAATATAGAGCTCACTCGCGTATCAATACAATTGCGGGAAGGGGGAATCTGGTGGATTGTAAATCTGAACCAGGATCCAAATCTAATACTATTTATTCTAAACCCAATCTATAATCTCTCCTGACTAAGTACACTAAATACATTGGTCTCGTATCTAAAGGATAACGAAATAACAAAACAGATTACTAATATAAAGAATTGACCAAAAGTATGATTATACGAGTGTGTCCCTCGACACTGCAAGAATTTCTAATATATTGAGTAATTACGAAGGTGTAAGGAGATACCAATTTACGGAGCATGTCGCTAACACACGGTCCGGAGTGTTCGCCTCCACGTCCACTGCCCGTGTTCTCGCTCGTCGGCCGCCTGCACAGACTATAAACCAGACGCCCCTCTCCCATACTAACGGTGTGTAAACAGCTTTCAGCGCTCCTAACATTGTTTACACCTAACTACAAGTTCAAAAACCGGCCACAGGGCGCGTGGCAGTTCCCGATTCCCCTCCCCCTTCCCCCACCAGGTACTGCAACCCCCACTCCCTCGACCTCATGCTTCATAATTTCACAATAATTTAGCTGAAAATACTTTCCCTACAAAAATTAACATTTGTGAATAGTTAACAAGATGTATAACTGAAATATTTTACTACACATATGAAATAGAAAATGAAAACAGGACAATTGACAGGAAATGTACACAAAGAAAATACATACTTGCTCTTAATTCTATTTATTCATAATAAAGATTCAGGACATTCTCATATGAATGGAAATATACAATCCAGTATACAAAAATGGGGTATACCTGCAATAAGTTACTCATTTATTTATATCCACCAACTATTCAGATCAATAATAAATAAATGAGACTGTTAAAACAAGTCACATGAGAAAGGCTATATAGAAAGCAGTCAATGGAATGTTGGTTTTGCTTTAAGCCACAGTGGTGTATAAATACCTCTGCTCATTGCATGAGAGAATTACATGCCACAAATCTAATGAAGGTCAAGTAGAAATAATTGATAAAGAAATGAAGACAATCCACCAGTACCATGTCATCAAAAGCGATAGATATATCATAGGATGAACTAGTTACAATAATCTATGAAGAAACCATACAGTTTTGATTTATACAAGTTGAATATCATTCTGTTTAACAAATGAGAAAGGTGTTAATCAATTCAATAGCACACTACATTTCCCATTTACAAATACAATATAAAAAAAAAGTCTGAAATTTTCCATTCTACAAACTGAATATCAATCCATCAAGGAAATGGGAGAGGTCTGTCAACCTGAGAATATCTGTGAGAAGACTGACTTCACAATAAGAAATTCACAAAATTTGTACCAATGCCAATGTTAATTTTAAAGAAAAGTTTACTGTAAAACCTTTTATATATCTATAGGATAACGTGACTAGATTTATCAGTCTCATGGTAAAAAAAACATTACCTAGTTACAAACACCACAATATACTATAACTTTCATAAACTATCAAAGTGAAAGTAACATTAAATAACATTAAGTTTCAGAAAACCAAAAAAGTCACAATACACCAAGTAGTAAATAAACAAAGTGGAAATAAAGTTTTTTAAAATGCAAATTCACATTAAAACATAAAAAAAGATGGCTAAATGAAAAATGTAACTCTTCTACACACTACATCTTGTACTTGAACATGTTCGAACACTTCACTACCAAGACACCAACACAAGAGTACAAACCATGTTAACAATAAAATACATATCGAGTGATGTAGGTTACTCTCTCCTCTTACAATTTTCTACATACCACAGGAGACAATGCATCTGATTTAACAGAGAAATCTCAAAGGTGCAAGATGCCCTTCCTGACATACCTCCCTGAGGCAAACGATACATTATTATTATTATCATCATCATCATTACAGACCTTTATGGCTTGCCAACATCTAGGTCATTAGCACCCTTGAGTGATACATGAATGACACTAAAGCAAATCATGAAAATTATTGTGGAATGAGAGGTATCTTGCCTTCATAATCTTGGATCAGACAGGATTTGAACCAGTTTCACCAGAGGTAGAAGTCTAGTATGCCATACCACCTTTAACCACAATACTAATTATTCATAGTACATGCCATCCATGTGATAGGCCTACTGATTTGTACTCTTATGTTCCTTTAAACACAGACTACATATGTCTGCATCTATATTCAAAACATGATACAGTAGAACTTCGATTAACCATGGTGCTCACTCTCCCATCGAAAAAAATAATTTCTACTATAGAGTAAATTATTTAATTATGCTTCACGTAGTCATAAAAAGTTTGAACTGCTTTTTTAACAATAAATGTATGATATATAAATCCAACCACTTCCTACTATTTCCACAGTTGTACATATGTTCCTCGAAACTTGGAGACAGAGACCCTCAGGTACCAATAAAATTTTGACTTTGAGAAATAAAATTAATGAATTTGAGAAATATTAGAAATGAAGGAAGAAAAATAATTTCAAACTACAAGAAACGAAAACATAACTTCATATTTCAACCCCTGATAATAAGATATTCAACACACTCGTGTACAAAATTCATTAAATAAAGTGTTTCAATTAACTGTGGTTTTCATGTATCCATGGGACCCCTCTCCTCCTGCAGATGTCCAGGCAAAATGTCCCGAAGCGTCACCAAAGCCATGTCTAAAACTTGAAGCATCTGCAACACACAATGTTATTATTAACAAAACACCAATATTAATCAGAAGGGTTAGCAGAAATATATTGCAGATTAGAAGAAAGGTGCAGAAGGTGCATGATGCAGAAAATGATATAACATAAATTACATTGTTTTACCATAATTATAGACCTCGACATAAATTAATAAAATAAAAGTAAAATAATAGAATTCCTACAATAGATATCTAATAACCCTAGCCTAATAAATATTAATATTCCGTTATAGTACAAAATAATGGTATTTTATAATAATATCTACGTTGTCTAAGTTAAATGAATATTATGAAATGTATCAAAATTATTATAGTGTTGTTATTCTTATATGCAAATATTATTGTCATTGTTGTCACTACTATGACATGCCATACATCATTGTTATGATCTATGTGGTTCAATAAAATATTATAATATTATATTTCTGTTCATCATTTCATACACAGACTTCATTCATCAATACATTACTTACATATTATAGATAATAAATTTTTATACAATACTTCATGTAACATTCGTTTTCATATAACATACCATGGAAGTCGTCCGGGGTAAAATGTGTGGAGCACACTCTGGTACTAGTTCGTGAGACCCGCACATCAGTCATGCCAAGACACTTTATCCATTGCCGTTGTCTACAAGAGAATGTAAAAAATATATTTATAAATAAATAAACAAACAACAATAATCGCAGCAAAGCGACTGAGCTAAGTACGTCTGCCCATGTGGGTATTGGCGCTAAGACAACAAGAATTACTTACCTTTCTGGTGGGGTAGGGAAGGCGTGGAAAGTTATTTCCGGGTTGCCGGTTGCATTGTAGCACCCCGGTACGGAACACACAAAAATTCGAGGCATTCCACTATATAAAATCCACTAAATGTGCGAATGTTGACTACGGCACAGTACAACCTGAACACCACACGCAAAATGTAATGTAACGAACAAAGAACACTACCAGCCAATAGGAGAAGGGTGAACACGATCTTGCAGCCATCTATTGAGCGCTGGACAAACTGGGTGACTGGTAGCGCAGTCTGGTAAGTGTTTACGCCTAACTACTTGAAGCGTCAAATCTCAAGCATTTTCCCCGTATCTAGTTTCTTGGGCCTGGCCGCCTGCAAGAAGGAACGTGTTTGAGGGGGAAGGGCCAGTCACAGTCACACCTCGGCGAAGACAGCCGATCCCAAGGACGAGAGCGGCCGCTGGCGAGCGGAAATGTCTTCTCGCTGGCCCAGGGCTTTGGTCGTGCAGTCCCAGAGAAATAAGCCTGACCGCCCATATTTTATTATATGAAATAAACGAATAAAGAATTTCAATGTGATTACTGGGACCGTAACAGCGCATCATATTTTCTGTACTAGTATTAAATTCTTTTTAAGAATTTTTCTCTCTCTGGATATCACAGTAGTGGAGACACCCGGGGAAGGTGGCTATTATTAAATGTCACAATTCGTGTTTCTGTTGAATTCGGCATAAATTTCTACCCGACCTAGGCAATTATGTTAATGACGTTTTTCACACATTACCTAGCGCTCAAGTAGTTTTCAAGAGACCTTACTCTCATAAGTCAAGCAAGGCTTCCAACATTCGAACATTAGGTAGCTTGACATACCTTCCTAATAATTTTTGCTCCTTTGGAAATAAGAGGTTCAACAATCGGGATAAAAATTTAGTGAAGTAAATATTTTCAAAAACTGTTTTCCCCCAATGAAAGACAAAAAGTTTGGACAAAAATAACATTTGTGGGATATGGAATTCAAACACACTGATAAATCACCACAAGCACCACATCTTTGGCGAGCAAAACGTGAATGTGAAGGGAAACAAAATTATAAGATAAAGTTAGAACTCGAGTGTAGCGCGATGATCGACTGAGGACTGGAGACATGCAACATACCGCACAGGAAAATGTCGAGAAGAGAAGAGTTGAAATAAACGAGTAATATAATTTATGTATGTATGTCGATCAGGCCAGCTAAGGACCACGAAAGACGACCTTCAATAAGGCTCAGTTTTGATTGAGTTTACTCACTAGACTCGTCGTAATAACCGAGCTCGGGCAGCGATTAGATATGATCCAGGGCACTGCATCCGAGCATTACAACTGCGGTTGTTAGTCGCAGAGGTCGGTCTCTTTGTAAATCCCAGCTAATCAAACTGGGACATGGATACAAAGAGCTACAAATTCTCTCTTGCCCCCTCCGGGAATCGAACCCGGGATGACTTAGTGACAAGCGAGAACGTTGCCACTTTCGCCACGGAGGGGCAATATAATTTATTATGTAAAGAGAAAAATAAAATTAAGGTGCTCCATGATGACTTAGTTCGAAGGCAGAGCGGTTACACTGTATGATAAAAAAAATGTGGTACAACAACCTGACGGTGTGAAAATCTTGAAGAATATAATATAATAGAATCACTTGTGCTTGTTATTAAAGACAACCAAAATTTATATACTAATACTTCGTAATTATTTCAATGATGTAGGGAATGAGATGTCGAGGTAACAGTATAGACTCAGTTCATCTTATCGTTATTCGTCCAGCAAGGAATCAAGGGCGTTGTGTTTATGTTTCGATAATGCGTTTATTCTCTTCTTCAGAACTATAAATATAATTAAACACACACAACACACATTTACCCTTCGTTACAGTCCTTTATATTTATATATATATATATA
>NNCF01131328.1:0-29292 GCA_002313205.1 Laupala kohalensis | reverse complement strand
AATGATGTGAACATAATAAAATATATCAATATCCATTCATATGCAAAACATTTTCTCCTATGACGAGAGCGTATCTTACATAGATTACGTCAAACTTTCAGAGAACTGTAGAGCTACCAAATTTTATTGGGAAAATGACTATTCCATTAAATGGTCAAATAAGTTGGATCGCTTTCACTCAGACATAAATTGACCTATTTCAAGATTATAATACAAGACAAATTTGCTAAAATGAATATGTTAGAAAAAGAAATGAATGATACGGAAGAAAGCATTTCCTCTTCAAAGATGTTACATTAGTACGGTTAGGATATCTGTCCGTAGACGTTGTGTCATGGCGCTAGATGATGTTGACTGAGGACGGTCGCTGCTCCGTGGATCGCCTTTAGGGTGCGCGGTCGATGTGTCGATCGATAGCGGGACGTCGTGACGTCACCGGTCGACCGTATCGATTGTATATCTGGGTCGACGGCGTGGATATCACGTAATGTCGAGTTGTTTCATTGTTCTGTTAGCCTCGTAGATTCCAGTATGATTAAGAAACGAGTCTGTGATTAAGTCAGTCGTACTATGTCCAACCATTTTATCCACTTAATGGCGTAAATTTTGAATTGACTTATGAGGTTTGAAGAAATTGTTCACAGAAGCTCAAAAATTGAGGGATGTCACTCGATTGGTTCCGAAAGCATAGAGTCCACGGACGGTTCACTTGTCTACTAACACGATATCGAAAAATGTCTCAACACCGACCTGAGAAAATCGATGAATAAATGAATCGTTTAATACATGTATTCTTGTCATAATAGTATCAACAACGATGCATAATATGAATATAACAAAATGAGAATTAAACTAAACAATTTTTTAAACGCAAAAATGACTTAATTGAAATTGGAGCTGACAAAGGAAATAGGTTGGTTGTCATGGATAAACTAACATACATTAACAAAGTAGAAATGAGTATTAAGAATGAAGGCAAATATGAACAAGTCAGAGACTACACCTCCCATATTTTGAAACAATCACAAGAAATGATTAAAACGTGACTCAAGTGTGAATACATTGATACTGATGTATGTCATAATTTATATCAGATAGTAGGGAGCATTAGTATAGCTGATGGTTTAATTAAACTCCACTAGCCTAACGAATTGTGGTTTCGTCTATTGATGGACCGGTTGACATTCTCTCGAAAGTTCTTGAAAAAGGTCATGGCCCCACTTCTAAATCTTGAGAATAAGTACATGTTAAAAAAATAGCATACAAATAAAACAAAAACAGAATATCATTATTCCTCCTGATTTCATCATGGCATCATTAGATATAAAAAAAATGTACCCATGCATTCCCAGTTTAATAATAGAAGCTATTGAACATTATGTCTCTGTATATAACATACAACTAATGATCCCTATTGCTCAATTAATTCAATATTTGTTATTAATATTAAAATCAACATATTTTGTTTTTAACAATATTTATTAGAGACAAATAGATGATACCCCAATTGGATGAGTCGTTAGCAGTATTATATGTGAATTGGTGATTCGAAGAATAGAAAAAAATACCTTACGAAATTATAACTACCTAATTTATGAGGATGATTCGTTTTTACTTCTTAAGAAAGAACCGATAAATAGTCTTTTAACCAACTTCAACTCGTATTGCAGTAAAGTACAGTTTACCTTAGAAATGGAAAACAACAACCAGATTTTTGACATGATGATTACAGGAGATACGAATTGGTACTCGAAATCTACTGATTCAGGGCGCACTTTGAACTATGGTTTGTCATCAATAACATATAATAAGTTTTTAATGATTGCTAGTTTCATATCGTATGTTTTCGGTATATGACCCTAAATACCAGGAATCAAATTAAAATAAGATGAAAAAGATTCTTAGTGTCAATGATTTTTCTATTAAACTTATAAATAAAATGATACATGTATCTAAAGCTAATCTTACAAAACCAAAAGAACTCAGAAACAGATGAGAAAGAGAATATGATAATTTTACCATATTTTCCAGGATTAAATAAACAATTCAAACAAATTTTTGGACTACAGTGTTTGAAAGTTGTGTATAGGATGGTCAATAAATTACCTTTTGCTAGGTCACAAAATGATAAGAATCCCTGGTTGCACGTATCTTCTGAGGTGCAATTATAGGCTCGATCTTGCGAGAAAATGTCGGTTTGGCGACGAGAATAAAAGTAGCGATGCGATGTGTTCGAACGTAATAATCTCTATTGTGAAGGGTTAAAGAAGAGAAAATATATGTCGGTTTGACGCCGACAGTAAATAGTTTGAACTGATAAGAGGCGAGATCAGAAGTTTATCCTCTCATTAGTAGTAGCAATCATGTATTAGCACTGAATCTCGTGTAGAAGTAGCGTAGAGAAGAGTAGAGAAGAGAAGAGGCCATATGGTTTATATAGTTTTAAACTAGTGCGCTGTTGCCAATTTGATTCGATGAATCGATGTGACATTCTGTTAACTCGATCAGGAGTGACGTCTCGTGACAAGACGAGGTAGTTTTGGCTTCGCCCAACTCTTGCGTGATACAGCATTAACACTCTAATGTAGTCGGCGAAGGAACTTGTAATTAACTCAGTAAATTATACGATGATGAATAATTCTTCTATTAAAAAAAAAAGTGTATGGCAAAATATTTGAATCAACCTATGGCTTGAAAGGAAAATTTCCTTAGCTTATCAAGAATCAAGATAAATCACTTCAATTGACCAAAGAGATTGTTCTCCAGAGATGATTCACTTAGTAAATGATTCAATACATTGCCTTAAAAGATTCGACTCACTTGTTTAATGAGAACTTATCAAAAATGTCTGAACAGCTCCGTTTCTTTGGTTGAAAGAATAATTAGTATGATCACTGATATCTTATTGTATGTCTACTATTACTTTTTAGGTTTGAGGTCCGATTATTATACCTCATTTCTACCCTTTCTCTTTCCCATTCCCCTCTTTCTCCTCCCCCCGGACCCCGTGTCACCCACCACGTCCGTAGAACTTAGACCCGCTGCTGTTATTTTCATGCGGTTGGACAACACACTAAAGTATCATTGTACCACACCACAAACACACACACACACGACGCCTCGCTTTTGAACGTGACCACGTGACAGAAGCGACAAAACGCGGTACATTCAAATTCCTAACATTTTACGCGCACTGAAATACAGTTGATGCTGTAGCAATTAGATCGAGAGCAGTATTTTCCGTGCGCCATAACATATTTTACTGTTTGTTGACCGACCACTCGCGTATACTTCGATCGGAATACGCCACTTCGTTCAGGGAAAAGCTTCAGTCAGGCTTCTTGTAGGATGTAGCCGGCGGGTCAGTCTTTTACTCAAGCACTTTACGGAGCAGGCATAGCTATCTCTTTTGCTCCTTTTTAACATATCTCACGAACTCTGTTTTTGAATCGAAACGTGAGCATATCTCGTTCCTCGTCGACATTGTCATTAGAAGAGAATTATTTTCTTAAGTTGTTACTCTCATCTTGATTTCTTCCTTCTTCGTGTTCCTGTTTTATTTGGCCTCTTCAGTACTAGTGTTCTATTCGCGAAATGTGCAGTTCTCTTAAGTATCTTGAAGTGCGCCGCCATTTTCCATTTCACAAGTGTACTTGTGCATCGAGTATATGCGATCACGTGAATGTTGCACGTGTGAGCTCCAGCGCGTATGTTCTAATTAGAACCAATACTGCCACAACACTTACCATTAAAGTAATTCTTAAAAAATCAACTTTCGAAATTTGGACGGACTATTCCTTTGTTTGATGCCAACAAGGTTTGATGATAAGGTTGAAAATTTTTGAAGCTTGGTAGCGACCCCTAAAATCAGTTTTCAAAATCGGAAACTTTTATGGAAGTCTTGTCTTATTATTTCCTACCGCCGTTATGCCTTGCATTGGACTCTGCTCCGGAGTCTCCGCACGAAAAGATAAATTCTCTTCTTTCCATTCGTTGTATCTAGGTCTTTTCTATTGCGGTAAATCGAATACATTTTGAGTGAAAGAAGGTCAGACGGGTGAATGACTTGAATCTTGAAATGATTTTTCTTGGCCACAAGAAGACCGCATCTCATAGGAGATGTATTAGTTCTCTCGACGAATGAGTTCTGGCTGCAATGCGACGGGATGTTCATGTTGCCACATGGAACAATGTTGTACTCTTCGAAGGATGACACCTATCTTTCAGAAATAAGAAAAAACAACTACTAAAATAATAATAATAATAATAATAATGTAATAATAATAAATATAATAATAATAAATATAATAATAATAATAATAATAATGAAATAAAAAAATAATAAAAATGAAAATCTTAATAAAAATAATAATATAGGGAAATGAACCCGGTGTGGCAAGCAAGCATTTTAGCCCTGACTTCGTAGGCGAGAGTTGATTGAATGGCAAGAATCCGTCCAATATGGCGTGTTACCGTCGCGTTGTTTTCAAAACATTTTTTCGCGTGGCTAATAGAAGAAGCGAAAGATCAAATAGATTCCTTATTGTGGGGACATACAGTTGACATCTTGTTCGGGTACGTAGCTGCAGAGAGGTGAGATTAATAAAACGTTTCATGCGTTCGATATGTTTTTAGAAAACGGGATGCACTGTTGCAAGTATCTTATTCCCTGAATTTTTATTTTCTTAACAAAAAAAATTCCGATATTACTAATATATAAAAATAAGATTTCGTTTGTGTTTGAAAACTTTAAGGGCTATATACTTGAGTCTTGAAGCGAAACAGTGATTTTTTAAAATGGGCTGGTATTTTTTCTCAAAGGTTTTACCAGTATTTAATGCAAAATACTCTGGTGGTAATTTCTGATATTACCGTCATTCTACTTTGCGCGACAAAATTCGCTGCTCGGTACATTCGAAGGCGAAAAGGTATTCTCATGCCGCCAGTTTGGTTCAAAATCTGCTTGTGCGTGCTGTAAGCAGTTTTCCTTACGTAACACTGAGATAATAACAAATACTTTCTGTTATTGACGTAGGATTAAATGACATATTCTTATACTGCCTTAGTTTATCCTGTGTGGTAATAATCGTAGAATGAATTAACAATAAATATCAATCAGTATTTTTACTGTATGCATTTCGTTCATTTTGTCAATCGGACGGTTTTAGTATTATTGTAATATTTTAAACTATGAACATGTATTCATTAACTTACAACTTCGTATAAAAAGCTGCTAATTTCTACTGAACACAAAATCCGAAGTAATAATGGTGTCGATAAGTTTTCATGGAACTTAAAACGAGCATAAACCGAATTTAGACGGATATGGCGGCATGAGGATACATTAGTACATTCATCGCTCCGTAGCTTCTACATTTTAAAATGTAGCAAAGAGAAATTTGGGGATAGGAAGCTCCCGTGTATTGTAACTTTCGTTGAATACTTAATTAAACGAATTATTAACGAAGTAAATTAACTTAATCTCGATAGTTGTATTTTGAAATAACCAAGATTCTGGTTTGAAGTTTAATCGTTTCAGACAAACATTACTAGAGGTTTCTCAGCAAAATTGTTTTTTTCTATTTTGCCTTCAGCGTTTCCTGAGCACATTATAAGTAGTGTTTTGTTCATGGATGGTCTCCCTTCGAAGCAACAGAATGCGCTCTGCCCGCGTCAGCACACCTGTTCAAATTCACTGCGCTACTTTTTTGCCCTAAGTCACGTGGTTTAATCCTGGAACACTTCATTGGAGCAGCTCGCGCACTCTCTCCCATTGGCTGAGGTCTTTTCACGAGACTAGACTACGCTTCTTTAAGTACAAGTCTTGGTATTGAATCGAACGAGCTGTCGCCCTTTAGGGAAATGCGTGTGGAGACTGCTTTACAAAAATTTTACATTTATTTTATTGTTAATGAAAGAAATGTTTTGATCTGATGTTATCTTTATTAGTGTTTACAAATGATTGTTCATTATTGTGTCTTCAAATTTATTATTGTGTCTTCAAATTTATTATTGTCTCCCACGTGGTAATACGCAGTTTGCAAGTGCTTTTTTAACAATAGTTTGTTTATTAATTTTTTATTTATGTTTGTATATCTGTTGTCTAATACGCAAATACAAATAAATGCATTTTTCTTAACAAATAATTACTATAGATCGTAGTTAAATTTGTACTTCAGTACTGTCTAATTGTTAAACCATCATTATTTTGATCAATAGCCTGATTGTCAATTCAAATTTGTAAATAGAGAGGTTCTGTTAGAATCGATAAATGTATAATAATATGTGGACACGATAATAATTTAATACAATAATACAGTGTATTTCTGATAAAACAAAAGTATTATGTACCGTAATATCACAATTTGTCTTGCCGCTCAAACTACCAAAGTTCTTGGTTAAGATTGACAAAAGTCATGCGATTATAAAATCTTTAAAAAATCAAACTGTAATATTCCCGTATCATTATCAGAACCCGAAGCTATTCACAATTTAATTAAGATTTTTTTCCTTCAACATTTAGTCCGAAAATGATAAATTCGCAAATCCAAAGCGACGCGATTCCATATTTTTTGACGCCATGTCAGATCCAATATGGTGCATGCAAATACTCGTACTTCTAGTGATTTAGATCTTTCTTCTCGCACAAACCCAGTTCGTGTTGACTTCGGCCGCGTGGCCTTCGTGCAGAGGGTCCCGGCGCCGGAGCTGTGTTGTTCGCCTGCGACTCAGGGTTCACAGCGAAGCCGTTGGGTAACGGAACTTCTCGTACCTTGTTCCCCCCCACCCCTCGCAGCAGAACACTTCGTCTTCGGTGCGACTTCTCTTCTTTTGAATTTTCGAAATGAAATACGACTAATATAACCATTCCCATTAATAACTATGAAGCTGAAAAAGAACGTAAATACTAATATAAATTGGTTATTCATATTGGGTCGAAAGAAGAAAATAACATTTCTTACTGCCGACGTATGAAATAATGTTTTTTTCTTTCGACTCAATCCCAATAACCAATTTATATCATAAAATTTGGGGTCAACATTATGGAGTATCAGCAACCACACTGAACATTTGAGATTCCGTGTGGAAGATTACAAAGAAAGTTTATATAGTTATACAATTAACCAAAATTTATAGCCTTATTATTCATCTTGCTCTCGTTAGGTTTTTGGTGTCGCAGAAAATGAAGGAATTTCATTATCGAAATCGCTATTTTATTATTTTAATAATTCTGATTTGTTTTAAAAATTTCGAGAAATCTGGTGGGGGAGGATGTGAGATATCTTTTGGTGTATCGCTATCAGAATATTACAGAGGGATATTAAATATTGTGAGCGCTTATTGTCCAAAATAAAACAAAAACCACATTGATGAATCTAAACTTCCGGTGGAAACGGAGAAATTATCGGGTACTTCATCAATTTTAGGGTTAATTTTGTGTCTGGTTACTGCTTTCTCGTCTTTCTATTTTGTTTTCGCTAATTATACGACTTCATTCACGACATGTTACTCGAGTCCAGAATTTTTTATGTGAACACCGGGTAAGGGCCGAAATCGTGGTAAAATATAATGGAGGCCAGTATAGTTGTGTCTCTACAGTTCGTTAAAGTTTCTAAGTTATCGCAAAATCGTCGTATTTCATTTCTGGCAGATCCCTTATTAGGGGAGACGCAACACACTTGACACGTGCGTCGAACGGGTTGCAGCAGAAAGGAGTTAGTTGATGTTGATGTGGCGACGTATACTCCAATTAATGTTTCTTTACTTCGAGAAATTTCACTTAGGAAAAAATCATGAACAGATGTGCATTGTGCTTATTTATTTATTGTATAATAGTTTTAGTAAGTTACTTTATTGCCCTCTACGTGGTCATGGGAAGTTTGTAAGAGGTCTCTTGACAACCTCGGACAACAATCAATTCACTTGCTCTTGTGGCGCTGTTCCGTTCCTTCTGCATCGAGCGTGTGTAACGAATACTACCTTGTGTCTTTGTTTGTGTTTTTAACTTGTATTTCTTTACAGCAAATAGTCACGTTTGTGATTACTATTAATATTTATTTGGATATAACTTGGAATTCGTAGAAGTTGGCAATTCGTGTAAGGCAGCCATGTTGCATAATTGTTACATGATTTTGAGTAAAGTTTGGGACGTGCGCGAGCCAATGGATGCCACACGTTGTGCCCCTGGAGCGCTTCCTAAACGAGCAATAAATGTTCTCCAGAACAATGATGGAAAGTGCATTGAATGCATTGCTTGTTCATTGATGTTCCAGGCGCATCGAAGAAGCAAGCGTTGCGCGATGCTGCCACCGGGCGCGCCAGCAGTCCTCTGAGCGATGCGCTGGCGGCGCAGGGGAAAACCCGGCAGCCGCGCTCGGCCGCCGCTGCCTCCACCCGTAAGTAATGGGGGTTATTATTCATTTTCACGACTATACTAATTTGTGGCTTTGATTCAAATGTTAAAACAGACTATTTAATTACTTCTACTGAACCAATTCTTCCGACATTTCGCTCACCGCTTTGGTTCTGATGATAGTACTATAAAGTATATCGTATATACAGTGGAACCTCTATAACTCGAACTTCAAGGGAAAGGTTATAAGTTTCGAATTAACGAGTTTTCGAGTTATAGAGGACTTGGAGATAAGGCTTTTACATTATCAATTTCAACTTATAGAGGCATATGTTATTCAAGTTATAGTCTTAAGAAAATAAAAATTAGTCTTATACAGATTTATTTTACTACATTTGTAGTCTACATAATTATATGTATAAAGATTATTTTATGGCAAAGGATCAACTTGCAAATATGCAAATATTAAAAGGAGTATGTAATTTTCTTTTGAGTGAAGGAATTAACACAATCTACAATTCAATTGTATTTTTGGTTGCAAACATGGAACTAAATATATTGTCCTCGATATCACTACATCTTTCAATGAAAGTACGAAATCATTTCTTGGAATCGGTTATTGATGACAACGAAACTATTGCTTGAAGTTAAAGAGACCTGCGAAAAGTATTTCCATTTACAGAGGACGCAAAGTTTACATATTACTTTTTTCGAGTTATAGAGTCCGCTGGATTTGTAGTTCGAATTAGAGAGCGCGATATGTGTGGATAATACATAATAGGGAAATCATATTCAGTTCAAGTTATAGCGTCTAAATAATTCGAGTTATAGCGTCTAAATAATTCGAGTTATAGCGTCTAAATAATTCGAGTTATAGCGTCTAAATTATTCGAGTTGTAGGGTTTTTTGTGCTTCAACGGAAGGGAACGGTTAATTTCTTCATCTTAGAGAGGATTTCGAGTTATCGAGGTTCGAGTTACTCTCCACTGTAGTTCTATATTCAATATAAAGGACGATCCAAGATGGCGGCTACTTTTTTACGGTTGCGTATGGAGGAGGTGGATTGTTGCAAATTGATAGGAAAAAAGCTTTGCAATAACGCTGCATTGGAAGAGTTGGTACGGGTGAAAAAATTATAAAGCATACCAACTTGAATAGTCTTAGAAATAAAAAAACTATTTAGTTTATACGGTTTTATAACAAATAGTTTTGCGATAAAATAAAAAAAGCTCCAATATCGAAAAAGAATCGCGGGGCGTATTGAGTGTATTGAACGTTTGATCGCAATAACAAATTTTTCAGTCTCTTTACGACCCGCGATAGTTTTCGTCAGATTAATGTGTCGGATTGATGAGGTGCGTAATTCATAATTAGTTTCGAGCTTCTTTTATTTTATCATATAAGTTTCGACTCGATATTGCGGTCGTGTATTTTGGATATTTCACATTATCTTACAAACTAACGAAGGTGTCATTAACGTCCGGTTTTATCTACACTCAATTATTCCCGCAGTCGTGTAGGGTGAAGCCGTAATAGGTCGGATAATCCTCTTGTATATTATCTCGAAAATAATGTTAGCGTGGTATTTGGAGAGATGATAAATTCGATAGAAATAAATTGACTCCGTAAAATGCTTTTTGGATGAGCACTTAACTCGATATCCCTCGTCGAAGTCATCTATAGTTGCCTCTTTCGAGAAGGAACTTTCGAATCAACATCCTCTTTGTGCACTTCCCATTTCCTACGCCCTCCATCCCGCGCAGAACACTTTCTCAGAAAGCAGAGACGATGGAGTTTGGTCGTCCCTTAGGCCGGTATTACACGGTCATATTTCTATGTCATAGACCAATGATGAAAGATTTGACTCTGTAATGCACAAGATTTGTTCATAGTTCAACTATATGACTTACGGTTCTTCGATCATAGATATTGACAAAGACATATACCGGCCTTAGTGCTTTCGAGACATTTTGTGAGTGAAGGGTCTCTTGACCGAGTGTTCGGGATGCTTCTGCTCTGTTAGGGTCGTGAACTGATTCATCCCCGTGGATCTAAAGCGTGATGAAGACTCCATGCTGCTTCTAGACGTCCCCCGCCACGTAGTTGTCCCTTTGCCCGCCCCGAGCGCAAACGTCGCGCTGGTTTGGATGCGAGCGCTCTCCTGCGGCGAAAACAGGAAGGTGAGCTGATGGCCGGCCACTGGCATTGACGTCCCGTATTCCACGCACAACCGTTTACTGCGTCGAAAGAATGCTTTCATTTGATGTCATGTTCAGCACCAATGTCACAGGAACGAAAAATAATGCGGCTTTATCTTAATTTGAATTGTTCGTATTGCGAATCAGTACATGAAGTATGCTCACGTTCACTTTCTCACATATATGTATTTTTTATTTGCGGGATTAGCAAAAATAATTTGCGTAAAAGATTAAAAATAAATTATTCGTTCTTTTCTTCTTTCTTACGTCATTATTTCACAAGTTATAACACAACTTAAAATTGTCCGCAAAAAGTACAAAGAAAGATCGCCTTACTACATTTTTTATTAGAAAATACCGCCAGTTGTTGCACCGGGGGCGTCGAAAAATTCTTTCATTTCTCATAGTTCAAGAAAATCTACGTCGAATGGTGACGTGTGCATGAAAATATTCCGTTCAATTTTCTAACATAAAATTCATTGTGACACTTCTTCAAAACTAGATTGTGTCCTTCCTAATTAAATTTTTTAATCAAGTAGATCTTATTAGATTCCTTTGCTTACTTCTTTTTTCTAAATTACTGCACTCCAAAATTCCTTATATATTCGAAGATATTCACGTTTATAAAGAGTGGGGTTAACATGCATCGGGGTGGCAAAACTACGTTCATATTTGTTCTTTAGAAAATTCCTTTCACAGGGGTTAATTACAGACTCGACTTTAGCCTGCCACCAATTTTCAAGTTATTCCGTCTCAAGATAGTGACCACCCTTGTTCAAATTCTTGTTAGTTTCCTTCATAATTTTGGTTTTCCATTCAACATGATTTCATTCGATTCCTCTCGCTTAATTCTTTTTCGTTAATTATACTGCATTTCAAAATTTCTAATATATCCGAAGATATTCACGTTTATATAAAAAGGGGTTGATATGCATCGAGGGCATAACTTTTTTTTGGATTTGTTCTTAAGAACATTCCTCTCCCACGGGTTAATTACTGACTCTACTTGAGCTTGACTCCAATTTCAAGTTATTCCAAAACTACATCAAGAGAAGCGAGCCGAAGATGCCCGCCATTCTGTACTCACCCGAGCGCACCTGCCTCATTGGGCATCCCTATCGCTTGAGTGGAACTTATGAAATTAACAGACTCCCACGAGTGCATTCACCTTATTGCCACTAAATTTTCTTTTCCGATGAAGGTAGAAGCAACGTCTTCACGTATCTTGTTTGAAAACGTACAGCAACTATACTCGAAGTCTCGAAGTATTGTTTCTTTGCTTCGAGAAATTTAACTAAAGAAAAAAATCACGAACAGAAATGCATTGTGTTTATAAGTTTATTGTGTATTAGTCGCAGTCAATTACTTTGTTGTCCTCAATGTGCTCTTCGACAGTTTGTAGCAGCTCTCTCGAAAGTATATTAGTTAAACAATTCATTTACTGCCAGTGTAGCTGGCTCGATGTTGGTATGAGCTTGTGCTCAACGTAGCCAACGCTTTTACTTCGCCATCGTCCAAAGAGGAATAATATTTGTACTTCGCTTTATGAAGGCAGGACATTCTGATTTCCCAAAAAAACCATCGCAAACCTCGGACATCAATTCAATTTACGTGTTCTTATGGCGCCATTCTGTTATTTCTGAAACTTTAATTTCTGTACAGCAAATAATCACATTGACTACTATTAATGATTTGAGATATAACTTGAATTTGCAGAAGTTGGCAATTCGTCTTAGGCAGACATAGAGATAAATTTTCGGAAAAGTTCCCTTTCGTGAAGGTTAGAACTGAAGACAACTCTTTTCTTTCTTCTTTCCCTTCTCTTTTCCCTTCTTCTCTTTTCCCTTCTTCTCTTTTCCCTTCTTCTCTTTTCCCTTCTTCTCTTTTCCCTTCTTCTCTTTTCCCTTCTTCTTTTTTCCCTTCTTCTCTTATTCCTTCTTCTCTTATTCCTTCTTCTCTTATTCCTTCTTCTCTTATTCCTTCTTCTCTTTTCCCTTTTTCTCTTTTCCCTTTTTCTCTTTTTCCTTCTTCTTTTTCCTTCTTCGTTTTCCTTCTTCTTTTCCCTTTTTCTCTTTTCCCTTTTTCTCTTTTCCCCTTTTCTCTTTTCCCTTCTTCTCTTTTCCCTTCTTCTCTTTTCCCTTCTTCTCTTTTCCCTTCTTCTCTTTTCCCTTCCTCTCTTATTCCTTCTTCTCTTATTCCTTCTTCTCTTATTCCTTCTTCTCTTATTCCTTCTTCTCTTATTCCTTCTTCTCTTATTCCTTCTTCTCTTTTCCCTTTTTCTCTTTTTCCTTCTTCTTTTTCCTTCTTCTTTTCCCTTTTTCTCTTTTTCCTTCTTCTTTTTCCTTCTTCTCTTTTTCCTTCTTCTTTTTCCTTCTTCTTTTCCCTTTTTCTCTTTTCCCTTTTTCTCTTTTCCCTTTTTCTCTTTTCCCTTTTTCTCTTTTCCCTTTTTCTCTTTTCCCTTCTTCTTTTTTCCCTTCTTTTTTTCCTTCTTCTCGTATTTCTTCTTCTTTTTTCCCTTCTTCTTTTTTCCCTTCTTCTTTTTTCCCTTCTTCTCTCTTTCCTTCATCTCTCTTTCCTTCATCTCTCTTTCTTTCTTCTCTCTTTCCTTCTTCTCTCTTTCCTCTTTTTCCTTCTCGCATGTAAGATCACTCCTATTCTTCCTCCCACACTCAAAACTCTGTAAACTTGAACATATTAGATTATAAATAAATTATAAAATGAAGGTGAACAGGAATGAAAGAATAAATTAAAGAAATGTATTATAAGAATACAATATATTCTGATAATTCCATACATTTTCAGACATAAGTCACGTAATATAATACTAACATAAAAATTTTATAATATGCACATGTAGATTTCAAATAATAAAGGAGACTCCAGTCTCACATAAACGTTAACTGCTTAGCATTTTCCATTAAGTTAGCCAACAAATTGCAACTTCTATGTATAAAATGACATGGTATAAATTGCACTAGTTATAATACATATTGACTTGTATGTACAGACAGGTGAACTATCGCACACATCATAGAAGATAAAAACAAGGAATACGTAACATAATTATGTATAATATGTATAGGTGTGGTACGTTGATTGTTTAAAGCCGAATTATAAGTGAATTAAACTTGTAACTTCGTAAACTCTTTCCTCACATCAGAATGACTACTGAGTCATACTCCTCTCAAAACTATCCTTCTACAAACAAAGTTGAGAACGACTTATCAGATAATTATAACTACACAGGCATTTAAAAACATGGTCAAACACATGTGGTATTTTAGGTTAAACTGATACCTCACCTACATATGGAGAAAAAATTTATTAAATATTAAACAATTTTTGTAGCTTTATGATTATGGAAGCAAGTATTTGCAATAGCAAGTACTAAATAGATGTATAGCGTTGGAGATTTCTTAATATTGGCATTTTTTTATTCATGTCCATTCCGAAGGGAATATTTTCCCCACTTAATCAGTTGACGGCACAAATAATTGTAAGCTGAGTTCATCATGACATACATGAAACTGGACCTCGTCATGGCACACGGACGTTTTCATCGATACATTCTACCCATTTTCGTCGCGAAGAAGAGAAAAAGTATGGTGTTAATGAGTTGCATGGAAGTAAAAAGACTTAGTCAAATTCTTTTTAGAACGATTAATATCACATTAAAATTCTTTACATGTAGTTTTGTTAAATACGATAAACATCGTAATAAATCGTTTAGGACATTAATCAGTGGAAAAAAAATTAAAAACGAATATATACATAATTGCCATGATAACAATCAAGAAAAATTGATTCATGACAATAGAACTTGGACATTGAAAGAAACTAAATTTACACTTCAAAATTTCAGTATTATATATTTTTCTGTTTTTGATTTTTTTCACACAAATAATACAATATCACGTATTTGCCAGATAAGAAAAGTAGAAGACAACTCTGCACCTCCATGAAAATGACTACTTAATAAATACTTAAGAAACAAATTATTATTATTGTAATCATTTACCTATTTTCTGCAGACGCAACTGCATCGAAATGTATGCCGGAAATCACAAAAACATCAACAAACCCACCGACACGAGGGTGCGAACACGAACACAAAACTAATTAAATCACCAACTTAGTATTTAAAGTTCTCCGCAGAATCAGTGAACTAAACACCAAGTAAGTTGCAAAGATTTTCGCTTGAGTAGTTTTGCTGCCATCTATTGAGTGCTGGAAAAACAAACTCTTGTGGCGAAACCTATTGATAATCTGGCGAACTATCTGGATCACATTAGGTTTGGTTCAACGTGCCTAGGCCACAGACTACTACAGATGGGAATCTCTCATACTTACAAATGGAACAGTGTTTTCCCCGACATCTGGCGGGAGAGGTACAGGTTAGGTTAGTACTGCCAGTAACCGCTAGGTGACCTTCCTCCCTCTCCTCACCCTTCCAAAATCGTACAATCCTACCCGTCGTAGCTTTATGATTCGAACTTATTTCACAATTCACACATCACTCTGAAATTATTTCAAAGAACGGAATGCTGCTGACAGAAAACATGGGATTTGCATTTTTAACTTAATACACTTATTATAAGTAGTTTTTTGAAATACGCTATTATTTAATTTTAGCATATGAACTAAACTTATTTAAACACATACAAAACCCGTGGAATGTATTACTTTCATAATAAATGTGTACATCACATTAAATAAATACTTAAAACTATTTATTTAGTGGCCGGATCATACATTCCCAGCCATGTTAAGCACAATGCTTATAACCAACAAAGCCATCAAGCAACTGAAGATTTGCTTAAAGGTCATCGTTTGTTACACAAATCGCATGAACCATTCTATCACCAACTACTTCTTATTCCACAGAAATATTTAAGTTCATTCTTTAAAATAACTTGTGAGGATAGCCCTTGAGGGCACAATGTCATCAGTAAATCGAATCCACTCTTCAAGTCTGCAATATACAAAGATTATCAGAAACAAAGTAGATCTCGCACATCTTCACCATTTGTATAAAACAGTACTTAAAGAAAAATTCAGGATGCATTACCAAACAAGAAACCACATTTTCGTAACTTCACGTGTAAAATAAATGCATATCATTAATTTTCTAATACTAATGTATTCTAACAATGATAGTAAGTAAGGCTTACCGTCATTCATTCTTGGGAAAAAAGAAGAAAAATTCCCCACAGTCTCTTGCACTAGAGCATTGTTTAATACAACATACATGCTTCCTAGATATTTTGTCGTTGCCGTTGCCGCCAGTGTCACAGTATACGCGCTAGTACACCTACTTTGTTTCATTGATGTGCTAGTCCATGCTTGTCGAATCCCGCACCCGCTCCAGTCGAGTTAGATCCGCAACCGTTCGAGTAGAGCGCGCAGTCATCGTCATAGGCAGAGCCATCTACTGGGAGGGCTACAGGTTACTTCAAAACCGAGTCCTCCTATAATGATACCAACCCCCCCCCCTTCGACCTAGGCTTCATTATATGAAGCTCTGCGTCTATAGTTCAGCCCCGACTACCGAAGTAACTAAGTTACCACCTTAGTAATTAAGATTGCTGTAATTCAGGGAAGATTGAGTCAAATTCACACATAGTTAGTTGCGGAGATTCTCTCTAGTTGAGTGATCGGACTAACATCAATTGAGTGCTTAAAAATCAACCTCTTGTGAAGATGTTTATAGCTAATCTAGCGAACTATCTGGATCATATTAGATTTGGTTCAACGTAGCTAGGCTTAGTTATTTGAAGGTCCGCGTTTGTAGTAAAGCCACGTCTACCGAAGTAACTAAGTTACCACCTTAGTAATTAAGATTGCTGTAATTCAGGGAAGATTGAGTGAAATTAACACACAGTTATTTGCTGAGATTTACACACATTGCTTGATAAGCAGATCCACTGTTACAAATGATAATATTCTTATGTTATCCCCAGAGAATCACGGAGTAATCGTCAACACCACACACGTGTCCTTCAAATTGTGCAGACAATTATCGTCCAATCCCTAATCGTTTAGATCGAAGATCTTTACTTCTCTCTCCTTTTTTTTGCCTCCTCACCAGAAGTCTACAAAAAGAAATTTTAAATGAATTTATAAGATTTCGTCATTGGTAGTAGTTCTTTAAAAACCACCATCTTACAGCAATATGATCTCATATCAACAAACTCTTCTGAGTCAAACTCTTTTTATAAAGACTAAAATTATTTCTCCTTCGTACTTCTGTCCGCACTGTCAGGGATTTTGGATCCCAAGACAGATATTCTCTATAATAAATATTTAATTCTTCAATCATTCATTCATAAGTTGAAAAATATATATACTATTGCGTACAAATGTATCCTACAGAACTCTTCGTGTCTGTACAGTTAATTAACGTTGTCTAACCTCCAATACAGAAAATGAAGAGGAAATTATACTTATTATATAATTAAGTTATAGAAAACAGATTAATAAGATTGGAGTTATTAAAATAATTTTTTTTTGTGTGTGTTAGGCAATTTCTTTCTCCTATTATTTACCCGTGAAGACACATTTATCCTTTATTCATTTAATGTTTCTTTTTAACTGCTATTTTGTTTAAAAGATTTTCAGGTCACTTAGGGAATTTTTAAGAATCTTACGGCAATGATTGCTCATTTTAATATTAATGTGTCTTTAGAATTTTTTTAACTCAGGGAAATTTTTTTGTTTGTCTAATAGATTTTATTCAAATTTCCTTTCAATTACTCTAACTTAAGGAAAATGATTGTCGTATGAAAACGCAATTAAAAGTGGGACACTATCACTTCGTTTTATACACAAATTTCAATAGTTGACTTAATTTCTTTAATGGTTTTCATACATCACTAAATACCTTTCCACACAATATTATTCCATAAGTATGTTATGAAATAAAGCAATTTATCATAACTAGATTGTGTTATTCTCAATTCGGTCCAAAATACCTAATACATCCGGAGATATTCACGTTTCTAAAAAGTGGTGTTAATGTGCATCGGTGGACATAACGTCTTTCAGATTTGTTTTTAAGGAAATTCCTTTTACTGGGGTTAATTTCAGAACCTACTTTAACCTGACTCCTATTTTCAAATAATTCCGTGACAAAATAGTGAACACCCTTGTAGGAAAATCATGATTCTGCCCTTCCCAATTTTGGTTTTCCAATCAAATTGATCTCCATTGATCCCTCTTGCCTTATTCTTTTTTAAAATAAATTTACTCCAATCCAAAAATCGTTATATATGCAAAGATATTCACGTTTATGTAGGGGTAGAGTTACGTTCCCATTGCATGGGGGAATAACTTCTTCCAGATTTGTTTTTAAGAAAATTCCTTTTGTAGGGGTTCATTTCAGACTCTACTTTACTCTTACACCAATTTTCAAGTTACAATGTCTCAATATAGTGAACACTCTTGTTGGAAATCCTAGATTGTGTTCTCCCCATTTATTGTTTTTCATTCAAACTGATCTCACTCGATTCCTTTTGCTGAACTCTTTATAGCAAAATTTACAGAAATCCAAAATTTCATGAATGTCAAATGGAACGTTTTGACTACTCCTTTCATCATTAACAATAGATAATTCTGTTTTCCACTAGTTATTTTGAATAGTTTATGTAAGTATGAAATATTCACCATTTGCAACAAGGAAAACTTGAATGACACTCGCGAATTCAAAGTACATTTTTCTGTACACAAAACCACTTCGTCAGTGAAGAAATTCGCATGCGTGCATCGTTGCATCTGAGCGAAATTTCTTCCATCGTTGACCAATAGCCTTCAACAACTTCTCTGAATCGCCTTTTGTTTTCCAAATCCACTTTTCCACTATTTCGTTTTTTCAGTCAAATTACCTTTCACAAAATCTACGTTTTGGTTGGAGTCACAACAATGAAATGTATGAATCTGATTTTGCATGTATTAATACTGCATAAAAACATGGTTTCTATTGACTGCTTCCAAGCAAAATTTCATTCGATCATGAGGCTCAGAAGTGCTCTGAGATTTAAGGATGACGGGAGAGAGCCGTATTTCACTAAATGTCAAAGGAAGTAAAATATTTTATTCCTATCGGTAATATATAAAAATATATTCTTTGAAACACCCCTCCCCACGTCTTGTCTAGTCACACAGCTTTCAGCGTTGTAGCCCTTGGGGCTGTGCATTTGCGACAAGTCCATTCGAGGGCGGGCACGGTTAATTTTCCAGACGGCTTCCATTCGCCTCCCTCCCCCTCCTTTCTCATTCCGCACACCGCCGCCCTTCCGCCCCGCCTTTCCGGTGCTCTCCCCCCACCACCACACCCCGCGGGGGGCTGCGGACGCGAGTTCTGCGCTCGCTGGCACAAGGCGCGAGGTGAGTTCTGCTCTCAGGCAGAGGCACTTACAGGATGACGTCGTTGTCGAATCCCAGCACTCTCTACGGATTCTAACCCGCTGACTTTTGTGTGATCACTAAACCACAATTGATTAAATTAATTTTCAATTAGAGCGCTCTAATAATTGCTTTGATATTTCTCGTAATAATCTTCTTTCAAACTATTGTCCTATGATTTTTATATCCAATACAGGTTGTTGCAATCTACTTTACAATTGCGTTATTCTGCACTATTGTTCACCGACCTGAAATATATATTTATCAGTAAGGTTCCCGATACACAACTGCTTCCATAATGTTAAAACAATGTTAATGTTCAATAATGTTAAAATTCCCAAGCTCATTGCTCCGACTGGAAAGAATGAGGTTGGCAAGCCTGTGTCCGCAGAACATCGAAAACTTAGTTGTCTGTGCTATGAGTGCCACTGGAAACTTTGTACCTCCATATTTTATATTTGCAAGGAAGAGACATGAGTTCGCGGGGCAAAGGTTTGCAAACACATTTGTTTGAAAAATCAAAAATTTGGAATCTTAATGTATTTATTAAAAATTCACATTTTTGTTGAGCTACGACACAAGCCATTTTTGTGGGCGATGAAGTGAAATACTATATGTACGGTATCAAATTTCGTAACATGAAAAATCTAACAATGCCTTTGCTATTTAAGAATGTAGATGATTGATGTGATCCAGCATTATCGAGTCAATTAACATACTTGAAGAATAATTCAGAATGTTTTGATGTACACTTTTCAATTTTCTGTAAAAATGAGGCACTGATAGTGGCGAACAAATTAGTAGTTTAATTCATATTATGAAGGATTTAGTTTCAGTAACTAAATTTAGTTTTGTGAAAGGAAGTAGAAGTTTTACCACAATAATAGTCAGTCATAAAAAAAAATACTCAAGTCCTGATTTTTAATTTTCAGTAAATTATTAATGAACAATACCTTCCCCTTTCCCAAACATAGATAGAAAGTGTCTCTCATTCAGATCACTATTTACTGTCAGTACAGTATTAATACAGGAAAGGGTGATTTCTTGATGAAATATTACAAATTATGAGAATAAAATAACAAAAATTTGCAACTTCAGGTATTTTATCATCAATCATAACAAATGATTTTCTTGCTTATGGTTCTGAGTGTGTACAAGACTGGAAAACCTTCATTGAAAAGAAGGGGGATTGTCCTATCTTAAAAGCCTAGGTAAAAAAGAATGAAATTTCAACGTGAGACATGTAATCAGACCAGTGTCAAGAGATTCTAAAAATACAAATTTAATTATTCCTAAAAATTAACCACTTCATAAAGGGTGTGTGTCAAGAAATTATCTAGAAATTAACAAGGAATATTAGACTGATAAAATCATATAAGCCTATTGGCTATCAATTTCATATAAAAATCTCTTCTTAACAATACACTTCTATTCTTGTAATAATTTCCATTGAAACCTGACTGAAATTTTAAATAACAAAGATCAAAACAAATATGTTAATTAAATGTGTCCAGGAAATAACCCGGAAATCTGGATAATTCAGGGAATTTTACAAGAGAAATTTTCAAGACATGATTAAAACAGAACTATTGATATATTGATGGTTGACACTGCTATAAGTAATACAGTCCATATGAGACATGAAATAAAGTAATTTTATTGCTTCTATTATAAAATTAAACTTAAATACAAAATATTGTTTTGCTTGTTTTTATATATTTTTCTTCGAAATTTGTTGACAGCACAGTATACATAACTTTGAGATTTTCATTAAAAAATATTATAAACCGTATAGCCTGTGTACTAAACTAAACTAATATAAAAATAGTTGTTTGCCGAAAATATAAGCATGTGATGCAATTTTTTATTTTTCTGGAACATGCTTGATGCACCAATAAACAATATATTGCATATCCGTCAATATATAATATACTGGAATAGTGCAAAACTCTTTACTTCTGATATATTTGTGTGAACTTCTCTTCATAGAGATTTTATTTGATACTCCTTTCCACTATTATAAGCCATTATTTTCAGAGGTAATCAAAACAATATTTGACTACAATACCTGTTCCACCACAGCGTGTTGGCTTAGTTGTATCAACTTTAACAATTTTATAATTTCTACTTTAACTTCTGGAACCAATCAAATTTCAGGATTTTTGTATAACTTTGTAAATTATATAACCAATTAAAGCTCTTTTTCATGTATTTCCATCACACTAGAATCGCATTTAATTTTACATCTTGAGGAAATAATCCCCAAAATCATGACATGCAACGACATATACTATTACCTCAACGGCAAAGTTCCTCAAAACATTTTTAAAACTCCATAATTCCACATCAGCTTCACATTCTAGCTCACATTTATGATTTCAAGCAAACCATCACAGATAGCATGCATAAATGGTTCAAGAAAACGTTAACTTCAAGTTTTTTCAAAATAATGTGTATCTTCTGTTCTATATTCAATCACAGGACCAGAATATCCCACAAATTTTCAATTTTGGGCTTTCTTAACTTAAAATACAATTTTACTGTGAAGCTAATAGAATATTTAATAGACATTGAGAGAAATAGCAGCACCAAGCATCACAATCAAAACCTACCTTTAAATTAAAATCATGTAAACAACTCGCATGTTTACAAATCGGAAGTAAATTGTACCCTAGTACAATGATGCCATGATTTTCAGTACTTTACTCATAGTTCACTGTGAGTAAGACTGTAAGCAAATTTGTTGTAACAGATCAAAGCAAATTGTAGTCAATAAATTTTGGGAACCAAATCAAGGCAAACTGCACCCAAAATACGGCTTTGACGATTTGCATAATATCTACTCAATAAAAAGAGCTTTTAAATCACAAAATAGATACTGTTTGTCTGTTATAGGTCGTAAGTCTTGAATTATTAATTTAATTTTATCACTTTTTTGCATTTAAATAAATAAATAAATGGTTGTGTTTGGTAAAAGCAAATTACTAGAGTGCCACCCTTGCTTCATACGAAACACAATTTACTCACAACTGGTAGCTCTTGTTTTGTTTGTTTGTTTGGTTGGTTGGTTGGTTGCTTGTTTGTTTGTTTGCTTGTTTGGTTGTTTGTTTGGTTGTTTGTTTATTTGTTTGTTTGGTTGTTTGTTTGTTTGGTTGTTTGTTTGGTTGTTTGGTTGTTTGTTTGTTTGGTTGGTTGTTTGTTTGGTTGGTTATTTGTTTGGTTTGTTTGGTTGGTTGTTTGGTTGGTTGTTTGGTTGGTTGGTTGTTTGGTTGGTTGGTTGGTTGGTTGGTTATTTGGTTGGTTGTTTGTTTGTTTGGTTGTTTGTTTGGTTGTTTGTTTGGTTGTTTGTTTGGTTGTTTGTTTGATTGTTTGTTTGTTTGGTTGGTTGTTTGTTTGGATGTTTGGTTTGTTTGCTTGTTTGTTTGGTTGTTTGTTTGTTTGTTTGGTTGTTTGCTTGTTTGTTTGCTTGTTTGTTTGTCTGTTTGTTTGGTTGTTTGTTTGTTTGGTTGTTTGTTTGTTTCTCTAGTTGTTTGATTGGTTGTTTGTTTGGTTGGTTGTTTGTTTGGTTGTTTGTTTGTTTGGTTGTTTGTTTGGTTGTTTGGTTGGTTGTTTGGTTGTTTGTTTGGTTGTTTGGTTGGTTGGTTGTTGGTTTGGTTGTTTGTTTGGTTGTTTGTTTGGTTGTTTGTTTTGTTGTTTGTTTGTTTGGTTGTTTGTTTCGTTGTTTGTTTGTTTGGTTGTTTGTTTGGTTGTTTGTTTGGTTGTTTGTTTGGTTGTTTGTTTGGTTGTTTGTTTGGTTGGTTGTTTGGTTGTTTGGTTGTTTGTTTGGTTGTTTGTTTGGTTGTTTGTTTGTTTGGTTGTTTGCTTATTTGTTTGCTTGTTTGTCTGTTTGTTTGTTTGTTTGGTTGTTTGTTTGGTTGTTTGTTTGGTTGGTTGTTTGTTTGGTTGTTTGTGTGTTTGCTTGGTTGTTTGTTTGTTTGGTTGGTTGTTTGTTTGGTTGTTTGTTTGGTTGTTTGTTTGGTTGTTTGTTTGGTTGTTTGTTTGGTTGTTTGGTTGTTTGTTTGGTTGGTTGTTTGGTTGTTTGGTTGTTTGTTTGGTTGTTTGTTTGGTTGTTTGTTTGGTCGTTTGTTTGTTTGGTCGTTTGTTTGTTTGGTCGTTTGTTTGGTCGTTTGTTTGTTTGGTCGTTTGTTTGTTTGGTCGTTTGTTTGGTCGTTTGTTTGGTTGTTTGTTTGGTTGTTTGTTTGGTTGTTTGGTTGTTTGGTTGTTTGTTTGTTTGGTTGTTTGTTTGTTTGGTTGTTTGTTTGTTTGTTTCGTTGTTTGTTTGGTTGTTTGTTTGGTTGGTTGTTTGGTTGTTTGTTTGGTTGTTTGTTTGGTTGTTTGGTTGTTTGTTTGGTTGTTTGTTTGGTTGTTTGTTTGCTTGTTTGTTTGGTTGTTTGTTTGCTTGTTTGGTTGGTTGTTTGTTTGGTTGTTTGTTTGTTTGCTTGTTTGTTTGTTTGCTTGTTTGTTTGTCTGTTTCTTTGTTTGTTTGGTTGTTTGTTTGGTTGTTTGTTTGGTTGTTTGTTTGGTTGTTTGGTTGTTTGTTTGGTTGTTTGGTTGTTTGGTTGGTTGTTTGGTTGTTTGTTTGGTTGTTTGCTTGTTTGGTTGTTTGCTTGTTTGGTTTGTTTGGTTGTTTGTTTGTTTGTTTGTTTGGTTGTTTGGTTGTTTGGTTGTTTGTTTGGTTGTTTGTTTGGTTGTTTGTTTGGTTGTTTGGTTGTTTGTTTGGTTGTTTGTTTGTTTGGTTGATTGTTTGGTTTTTTGTTTGGTTGTTTGTTTGGTTGTTTGGTTGTTTGTTTGTCTGTTTGTTTGTTTGGTTGTTTGGTTGTTTGTTTGTTTGGTTGTTTGTTTGGTTGTTTGTTTGGTTGTTTGTTTGGTTGTTTGTTTGGTTGTTTGTTTGGTTGTTTGTTTGTTTGTTTGTTTGGTTGGTAGTTTGTTTGGTTGGTAGTTTGGTTGGTAGTTTGTTTGGTTGTTTGTTTGGTTGTTTGTTTGGTTGTTTGTTTGGTTGTTTGTTTGGTTGTTTGTTTGGTTGTTTGTTTGGTTGTTTGTTTGGTTGGTTGTTTGTTTGGTTGTTTGTTTGTTTGGTTTTTTGTTTGGTTGTTTGTTTGGTTGTTTGTTTGGTTGTTTGTTTGGTTGGTTGTTTGTTTGGTTGTTTGTTTGTTTGGTTGTTTGTTTGGTTGTTTGTTTGGTTGTTTGTTTGGTTGTTTGTTTGGTTGGTTGTTTGGTTGTTTGTTTGGTTGTTTGTTTGGTTGTTTGTTTGGTTGTTTGTTTGGTTGTTTGTTTGGTTGTTTGTTTGGTTATTTGTTTGGTTGGTTGTTTGGTTGTTTGTTTGGTTGTTTGTTTGGTTGTTTGTTTGGTTGTTTGGTTGTTTGTTTGGTTGTTTGTTTGGTTGTTTGTTTGGTTGTTTGGTTGTTTGTTTGTTTGGTTGTTTGTTTGTTTGGTTGTTTGTTTGGTTGTTTGGTTGTTTGTTTGGTTGTTTGGTTGTTTGTTTGGTTGTTTGTTTGTTTGGTTGTTTGTTTGGTTGTTTGTTTGGTTGTTTGTTTGGTTTTTTGTTTGGTTGTTTGTTTGGTTGTTTGTTTGGTTGTTTGGTTGTTTGTTTGGTTGTTTGTTTGGTTGTTTGTTTGGTTGTTTGTTTGGTTGTTTGGTTGGTTGTTTGTTTGGTTGTTTGTTTGGTTGTTTGTTTGGTTGTTTGGTTTGTTTGGTTGTTTGTTTGTTTGGTTGTTTGCTTGTTTGGTTGTTTGGTTGTTTGGTTGTTTGTTTGGTTGTTTGTTTGGTTGTTTGTTTGGTTGTTTGTTTGGTTGTTTGTTTGGTTGTTTGTTTGTTTGGTTGTTTGTTTGGTTGTTTGGTTGGTTGGTTGTTTGGTTGTTTGTTTGGTTGTTTGTTTGGTTGTTTGTTTGGTTGTTTGTTTGGTTGTTTGTTTGGTTGTTTGTTTGGTTGTTTGTTTGTTTGTTTGGTTGTTTGTTTGGTTGGTAGTTTGTTTGGTTGGTAGTTTGGTTGGTAGTTTGTTTGGTTGTTTGTTTGGTTGTTTGTTTGGTTGTTTGTTTGGTTGTGTGGTTGTTTGTTTGTTTGTTTGGTTGTTTGTTTGGTTGTTTGTTTGGTTGGTTGTTTGGTTGTTTGGTTGTTTGTTTGTTTGTTTGGTTGTTTGTTTGGTTGTTTGTTTGGTTGTTTGGTTTGTTGTTTGGTTGTTTGGTTGTTTGGTTGTTTGGTTGGTTGGTTGTTTGGTTGGTTGTTTGGTTGGTTGTTTGGTTGGTTGTTTGGTTGGTTGTTTGGTTGGTTGTTTGGTTGTTTTGTTGTTGTTTTTTGCATTATTTTTACTTCATGTTGTAAACGGCATTCTTATTCATATGATCCTTCTTGTCTTTTCTTTTTGTTATGGAATTATTTCTTTTATTTTTTTAACTTGACGTCAATTTCATTTTTTCAGAATTCAGTAAAGGTGTTATAACTTGGTTATGTAGAAATGCTGCGTAAATCATTTCATTTTGAAGATAAAACAGTCGTTTTTAAATACTTTTATTGAAAAATGTGATACGTACGTGAAGGAACATTCCTTTCAAATCAGCGCGGTCCAATTGGGGAAATTTTTTTACGGCACTCGAGTTATAGTACATTTGACAACCAATATTTCGAGTCGCGACTTTGTGTTCGAAATCTTTGGAATTACCCCGTCATACGATACAGTATGAAAACATACAAATATTCGAAAGTCTCTTGAAAATGAAGAAATATACTATTTAATATTTCTTGCTTGAAATAATATAAATTTGTTGCCGAGTATCAAAATATCGCGTTACAAATGTATCTGACCCATTAGTTTTCTTTGCCAGGCAATGTTTTGTCGAAGCCCATGCCGTGCCGGCCCGATTGCTTGGAAATTGCCCGCGGTTCAAGATAAGATGGACTGCGCTGTCCTAGACTTTGCCGAAAAGGGAACCATTCTATATAGTTCCCTTCCCGAGATATTATTAAATTTCTTTGATATTTCTTCGAACCACCTTCAACAATGTGAAATAATTCATTAATTATAACAAAAGTTAAACAAGTTTGAATTTCCCCCTTTTTATTCCTTTTAATATTAAACGCGTCATTTCTTTGTTCTTCTCTACGCCATGCTGTAGTACTTCCGAAGCTAACTGAATAAAATATAAAGTTATTTTATACGTTCTGTACGTTGGTTCTCTTTAGGGAGGGGTCCCTTACCCGGGTTTCCTTCGGGTAGGGTGTATTATTAATAATAATAATATAATATTTTATTGAACCACAAAGATCATAACTATAATGTGTGGCGAGTCATAGTACTAACAACAATAACAATATTTACATATGAGAACGACAACAATATAATAATTTTGATACATTTAACCATATTCATTTAACTTAGGCTAAGTAGAAGTTAACATAAAAATACACTTATTTTCTACTATTACAGAATATTAATATTAATTTAGACTAGGGTTATATGGTAGGAATTCTATTATTTTACTTTTATTTTATTAATTTATGTGAAGGTCTATATTTATACTAAAACAGTGTAATTTAATGTTGTTAGATCTTTTCCTGCATCATGGGTCCCCTTCTGCACCTTTGTTCTAATGATTACCTGCAACAGATTGTATGTCATACGTTAGTTATTGTCATTGAGGAATTCTTGTACACTGTAGTAGAGTTTCTGTTGTAAGAATTGTGTGAGTTTTGTTTTGAATGGGTTCAGTGTATTGATGTTTTTAAGGTTTAATGGTAACACATTATATAGCTGTATACCTGCATTATGAGTGCCTTTTCTGGCTAAGAGTGGATGTTATCTGTGGTAGATGGATATTTCTGGCCTGTCTAGTGTTGTGAACATGAACAGTGGAATTAAATCTATAGAGTGGTTTTTTACAAAGTTCAAAGTTTCAAAAGTTTACGTGCATGGCAGTGGAGTTTATTTTGTTGGAACCATTGGATTAGGATGGTGATAGTGGATTTGTTAGAGTTAAGTACGTTTTCAGCAGTTTTGATACGGAATAAGATGTTTGTGTCATCAGCAAAAAGTATTCTGCATTTATCATATTTATGACTAATTTCCCAGACACTTATCCAACTTTTTAAATTACATTGTTTTAATCTTCGTTATTTACAATACCACTAAAGTTACAATGGGAAATATTACAAAGAGAACGCTTATTTTGAGGGAAGGTGATTTTCATGATATTGGGAAGACTGGAATAAGAAATGAGGTGTTACTTATGAGAATAACATTATAATTATTTTGATACATTTAATTAGGTCAAGTAGAAGTTAACGTAAAGATACAATTATTTTCTACTATTACAGAATATTAATATTTATTTAGACAAGGGTTATTAGATATCTATGGTAGGAATTCTATTATTTTACTTTTATTTTATTAATTTATGTCGTGGTCTATATTTATGGTAAAACAATGTAATTTGATGTTGTTAGATCTTTTCCTGCATCACGGGTCTCCTTCTGCACCTTTGTTCTAATGATTACCTGCAACAGATTGTATGTCATACGTTAGTTATTGTCATTGAGGAATTCTTGTACACTGTAGTAGAGTTTCTGTTGTAAGAATTGAGTTTTGTTTTGAATGGGTTCAGTGTATTGATGTTTTAAAGGTTTAGTGGTAATGCATTATATAGCTTGTATACCTGCATTGTGAGTGCCTTTTTTGGCTAAGAGTGGATGTTATCTGTGGTAGATGGATATTTCTGGCCTGTCTAGTGTTGTGAACATGAACAGTGGAATTAAATCTATAGAGTGGTTTTTTACAAAGTTCAAAGTTTCAAAAGTTTACGTGCATGGCAGTGGAGTTTATTTTGTTGGAACCATTGGATTAGGATGGTGATAGTGGATTTGTTAGAGTTAAGTACGTTTTCAGCAGTTTTGATACGGAATAAGATGTTTGTGTCATCAGCAAAAAGTATTCTGCATTTATCATATTTATGACTAATTTCCCAGACACTTATCCAACTTTTTAAATTACATTGTTTTAATCTTCGTTATTTACAATACCACTAAAGTTACAATGGGAAATATTACAAAGAGAACGCTTATTTTGAGGGAAGGTGATTTTCATGATATTGGGAAGACTGGAATAAGAAATGAGGTGTTACTTATGAGAATAACATTATAATTATTTTGATACATTTAATTAGGTCAAGTAGAAGTTAACGTAAAGATACAATTATTTTCTACTATTACAGAATATTAATATTTATTTAGACAAGGGTTATTAGATATCTATGGTAGGAATTCTATTATTTTACTTTTATTTTATTAATTTATGTCGTGGTCTATATTTATGGTAAAACAATGTAATTTGATGTTGTTAGATCTTTTCCTGCATCACGGGTCTCCTTCTGCACCTTTGTTCTAATGATTACCTGCAACAGATTGTATGTCATACGTTAGTTATTGTCATTGAGGAATTCTTGTACACTGTAGTAGAGTTTCTGTTGTAAGAATTGAGTTTTGTTTTGAATGGGTTCAGTGTATTGATGTTTTAAAGGTTTAGTGGTAATGCATTATATAGCTTGTATACCTGCATTGTGAGTGCCTTTTTTGGCTAAGAGTGGATGTTATCTGTGGTAGATGGATATTTCTGGACTGTCTAGTGTTGTGAACATGAACAGTGGAATTAAATCTATAGAGTGGTTTTTTACAAAGTTCAAAGTTTCAAAAGTTTACGTGCATGGCAGTGGAGTTTATTTTGTTGGAACCATTGGATTAGGATGGTGATAGTGGATTTGTTAGAGTTAAGTACGTTTTCAGCAGTTTTGATACGGAATAAGATGTTTGTGTCATCAGCAAAAAGTACAATTTTGTGGTTTTTGATGATGGATGGGATGTCATTAATATATAGAAGAATTTTGTGACATTCGTTTGAAGCATCAGTCTAGTGCATTTAATAATAATTATTAAACCACATAGATCATAATAATGTAAGGCGAGTCATAGTAATAACAATATTAACCATAACAATAATATTTTCATATAAGAATAACAACATCATAATAATTTTGATACATTTAACCATATTCATTTAACTTAGGTTAGGTAGAAGTTAACATAAAAATACACTTATTTTCTACTATTACAGAATATTAATATTTATTTAGGCTAGGGTTATATGGTAGAAATTCTATTATTTTACTTTTATTTTATCAATTTATGTGAAGGTCTATATTTATACTAAAACAGTGTAATTTAATGTTGTTTGATCTTTTCCTGCATCATGGGTCCCCTTCTGCACCTTTGTTCTAATGATTACCTGCAACAGATTGTATGTCATACGTTAGTTATTGT
>NNCF01131318.1:1201-27396 GCA_002313205.1 Laupala kohalensis | reverse complement strand
CTGTGCATACTGTACCCTGGTATTCACTCTCAACGAATGTTCTAGTTGTTTGTTGCTAGGTATTTAAGTTTTACGGAAAAAGAAACAAAAATGCAACTAGAATAATGAAATTAGGCGAAACAATGCAACTAGAATATTCGTTGAGCACTGTTGGGAACCACGGAAACCAACGGTCAGGATAAGCAAGTACAATACATATATTACAAGTAAGTGTGTTTAGGTAATAGTAATAAATACTTCAGAAAATAAAAAGCGATAATAGTAATAATAATTAGTAAATAATAACATAAGAAATACAAGTCAACTAACCTGAAACATATTTCAGAATCAACTTGTAAAATTTCCAAAATCTTAGTTTCTCTTTTCCCCCCTGGCAATACTAAAGAATCTGCTCAGGTGTTGCACCACCGTTGATCTGTTATCCCTCATAATTTCTATTGCCAGATCAATATTTCTCGTTCGTTCGGTAAAGTCCCCTTCGGAAAGCCATCCGCTTCGATTGCGTTCGGTTTCGGTGCAATGCAATAAAATGTGAATCCATTCCTCCTCTTCTGCGCAGAGTGGACAAGTGTTATTTAACTCGCCTCGTAGTTTCCGACCTCCCATCCTAAACCACGCATATTCTGCTCTATCTGATTTATTTAACCATTCAATATATGGTTTTCGTCCCCATTCCCCAGCAACCACTGTTTGTACAATAAGAGAACGCTTCTCTAATCTATCGAGTACTGATTCCATCTTATCTAGTTTCCTGAGTTATATTTTGATGCTTTCTAAAATATTTGCATAATTGTATTCATTTACGTCATTGTGCCAGAAGTCCCCCAGTCCTAATTTATTAAAAATAAATTTAATTTTTGTGCAAAAAGAGAATTATCCCCTAATGGGTATGCTATAATGGGCACTAATATTGAATTAAACATTTTATCCGATAGCTTTGGGGCAATTTCAGGGACCCTAATGGATCATTTTTTTTTTTCATAGAGTGCAAACATATCTTTTCTTTTAGCTCTTTCTTTGTGTCTACTCCAACCCAGATTCACTGACAACTGTACCCCTAAGAATGTAAACTTTTTAACAATATCTAAGGTGATACCATTCAATACCCAATTTTTCTTCTTTGCTTAATAGCCACCCGTTTTTAAAAATCATTATTTTTGTCTTTTTTTACACTTAATTTTATTTTTCTATCATTGCAAACTTGACTAGGGCATCTAACCCCCTTTGGAGTCCCACTATGGATTTAGAGAAGATGACCAAGTCATCCGCAAATAATAGTGCCTTCCTGAGTATGTCACAATAGGTGCCTCCGTCTGCGCGATATTCAAATAGTCAATAACATCATCAATGAACAGGATAAACAGCAGTGGATAAACGCATCCTTGCTTCACACCGATGTTTACAGGGAAAGCCTTTGTTGTAGAATGCCTGTTGATTTTAACACATGCTCTGTCTCCGTGATAAATTGCTTTTAGTATGTTGATGAATTTTTATGAGATTCCTATTTTCCAGTATTCCATCTACTGTATCAAAAACTCTCGAAATCTATAAATGCACAAAATAATTTCCCTCTTTTTGATGAGGTGTCAGTTTCCGCCCGAGAGTTTATTATAAATGTTATATATTGTGCTGTAATTATTTCGAAAGCCCGCTTGAAATGGTGATAATTTTGTATTTAATTCAACACAGTTTTTGAGACGGTTATACTCGTACAATATTGAACAAAAAACATTACCTATACACGCTGAGGAGAGATAGTCCTCTATAATTATTTGGGTCGTATGTGTCGCCTTTATCCTTTATATCGGTTGAATTACCCTTTTCTCTCCATGGTTCAGGGAAAGTAGATGTATCCATCATATAGTTGTACATACGTTTAAAATTGGACTTAACGATGTTCGAAGAGCTTTTATGTCACACCACTAAGCAGTGATCAACTTCGGAAGGTATTTGAAAATGATTGCCATGTGTATGACCTAGGTTTTCAACGAGCCTCTTCTAACTGATGACGTCGATATCTCCCCATTCTCCCAGGGATTCTGCTCCCCGAACTGACCACTTATTAAGTCACTTATTCGAATTTTTGCGAGTATCCTCTCTCTTCAAATGTGTTTCGTTTGAGCAATGAAGTATTTACTCTTAAAAAAGCCCTTACGTCGATTTCTAAAAGTTTATTTGATTTAGGCAAGCTTTTTTATTCAACAAGTGCGGCTACCCTCAAGCTCTTTTGTCGGACTTGACTCTCGAACAATAAGTGTGTATTCGTTGTATCTTTTCCCTAAGGTAGAACGCACCTATTCATATTTTGTTCCCTTTTAGTTCGACGATAAGACTCATTCTAGATGCTACGTGAATGCATCTTGATTGAATGCATTGGTTGATGAAAAAAACTGGCAATTTAAAGAATATCATCTTTGAGATTAAATTAAAGTGTGCTATTACGATTGACATATTAAAATATAAGTTGAGTTCAGTAAACAAATCTCACATTTATTTATTTGGTAATTACAATATAACACAATAAAGTATATTGCATATTTATCATAAACATTATAAACTCTATAAATTATATCTTAATTTTAATCATGATTCTGTGCAATTTTTTTAATTGTTTGCTTTTTGACAGTGTTTTTTATAATTCAGTCATAAGTTGCTTTCAATTGAAAACCGAACAAAGTTTCCGCATAAATATTATGGTATAATATCGTTCACAAATGAACAAACTAAGCATACGGTAACCTAGGACTTCATGTACGGAAATGATTATATAGAAAACATTGAACAGAAATATAGGTGTGTACGAAGACGTTGCGTACTTCGAATATTTACTAGCACAACGGAAACTGAACTTGGAAAGCGTTCCAACATTACGTGCCTCACTTACCAGCTATGTTGTCAAATACGTCTATGTAGAGAAGTTACAATGCAACGTTGCCGAATTGGCAGCATGTCAGGTACATTCAAGATTTTTAAGCAATGTGAGAGCATTAACAAATTTTTCGCTCATTTCATTTCGCGACGGTGTATGCATTACCCATTGATGTATATTTCCTTTCGATTTCAAAAATATACGTGTAAATGTCACCGGAAATCGAACCAACGACTGTTTGGTAATTTTTTACGGTAAAGAGTATATCTTCTACGATATATAATAAATACAATAAACCGTGGGAGTGAAGACGCTTTCATGGTCGGGGATGGCAGACTTGAGGAATACATGGGACGATATTCATTATTTTCGGTACGAAATACTAACATGAATTGTTGGAAGGAATAGGTCATGAGAACAACAAGGAAAAAACACTTGTAAATTCATGTTTAATTACTTTTTCTGATAGTGTACTACGTTATTCTTTTCAGAACTGAAACATCAATTTCTCAAACTCTTTTACAAACATGACTCCTGACATACATATTTATTCCACACTACTAAAGAATTCATATTATACATATATATTTTAAATAGAAAATAATGCTAAAGATGTCTAAATGAGTGAAATACAAAGAACAACTTAACCATAGAAACACGACCTGTGTGAAAGGGTGACCTTTGTGATGGGACACGTAACAAAGAAAATTAAGAAATAGCCTTCAGAAACCACCATAAACTAGGTAATCTAGTTTCTTCTTCAAAACTAAACATGATAAGAAAGACCTGAATAATAATTTTACGTGAATTATTATTCTTTATTATGTATTCTTTCCCACACTGACATTTCCTGATAAAATTATTCCTTCGTCACAGGATGCTATATTGAAGATATATCTTTTAGAGAGCGTCAATGTAGCCAACATTTTTACTTCACCATCGTCCATAAGAGTAATAATTCTTGTACCTCGTGTTATTTTGGCAGGACATTCCAAGTTTTGAAAACTTATAACCATTGTCAACCTCTGACACCAATTCAATGTACATGCTCTTGTGACTCTATTCTGTTCTTTCTGCATCGAGCGAATGGAATAAGTGTTTTTGTTTGTTGCGTTATTAACTTTTATTTCCTTACAGTATAGAGTAGCTTTTCTGACTGCTATTAATATTTATTTGGATATTACTCAAATTCGTAGGAGTTGGCAATTTGTGTTAAGCAGCCATATTGCATAGTTACATGACTTTGAGTATACCTATTGTTCCAGAATATTTTACAAAAAGTGTACATAGAACCATATGATAATTATTCAAAAAGAAATGTTATTTTGAGTAACAGAAAACTTACAAATATTATCTTTACTTCTGGGAAATATACTTCGCTTTACAACTTGAATATTTTTCAACACACATGTCGTTTCCAAGTCATACAATACTCACATGATCACATATATACAATAGTTTTAGAAAAATGTGTCCATACTGTAATATGCGAGGCGCAATAGTGCAACTAGATTAAGTAGATAAATGTTCATTTGAAGGAGTACATGTATAAAGAACGCACTGGAACCCAATTGAGAGAAAACCAGCTTTAATTCAGAATTTTTTTGAACCCCTACTGCGCTCTAATGACTTTGACGAGCTCTAAAGCCCCAAGAAAAACAAACCGTATTGCAAAAATTATTTTGTTTTCTAAAATCAACTCGAAATCTGGAAAAAGTTTCTTCAACAATCAATATATTTGTGTATGAGTGTTTCTCGAAACGAAACAAAGAAGGAATAGAAATAATCATGGAACATCGAATGATGCGTCCAATCTCTTAACGCAGTACTAGCGTAAGTAGTATTAAATCACAAAAACATCTGAAACCGGCATAAATAAATAGCGTAACATGTATTTGTTGTGATTTCAACTTGAAAAACATACCTCACCGGCCATTTAAATTAAAAAATTGCATTTATAAATGATGGTTTAATACATTGCGTCTTATTGAGAAAACACTTATTTTCATAAAATGACCAACTATTAAGTAACGAAAGTGATCGTAGTATTTTTTACATCTGTAGGTCACCGGACATTTGAGAGAAAAATTTAATTTTTATCGAGATGAGATTCATAATTAACGAAACCGTCGCGCTCGGTCTCCATGCTTTTACTTGCTCTGGTGCATTTCAACTATATTGTTACCTGATAGATCGAAATTAAATCTTGTTTTTTCATTATTATTCATATTGTTCTGATATAAAATAATTAGAATAAAAATCAAGAAACCAATTATACATCCCAGTGATTTGACGTACTTGGAGCGCCGGTCCCACCTTAAGAGTAACAAAACCACAGGTCCTCATTTTACCAATTGTTCAGTGTCTTTTTATTCCTCCTCTCCGTCCTGAGAAATGCCAAGGTTTCTCTAAACTGAGAAACACTGAGGTTGCACCATCAATATGTAATTGAAAAACAAAACCTGCTTGTTATTTACTGAAGAAATACTGTAAATATACAACTAAATATGAAGTTTTCGGAGTCCTAGTCCATGGGTCTGTCCTCGCTGTTGATTATGAATTTCNAAAAAAAAAAAAAAAGAGAGAGAGAGAAATTTCATGGTCTCCATTTTTTAAAGATTTTTTTGTCCTGAATCTTCGATTTGTGGAAAGAGTATGATTTGACTCCATATTATTCACGAAACTTTTCAGGAACCTCATTATAAAATTTAGCTCGCGAATATCGACTTTTGAACGTTTTTGGGCCAAAATGCAACATGATGCGCCGAGCTCTGTTGTCCGTAAGTGAAATTTGGCTGTGAATATTTTCCTGCAGTACGAACAGCAGGGCACGGCGTCCTGGCGTAGAGACGGGATACAACCAGCGTTGCCAAGACTATCAAGCGAGACGGAAGAGGTCTAATTTCCGCAAATTTAGAACAAGTGGGTTACATTTCAAAAAGAGTACAATAAATCATCGAGCGTATTTAAAGGGGCACGTACACGGGGCTAGTGAATGCCGCTTTTCATCACCTCATATGTCTCCACACAGTGTAGTATATTGTGAGATTTGAATAATTTTATAATTAATAACAATTTAATCATTCTGTTGCGGAATGTTGGACGGGCGAAGAGTTAGAAATTTAAACGAATGACGGTTTGGGGGAGTGGGCGACTACAGACGGGACGCGGCACTAGAGAGTTGTCTGCGGCTCTTTTGACTTCAATCAAAATTTATGGTCTTTTAGAAATCGAAGGCGAGTAAGAGGCGGGGGAGAAGTTGCCACCCATCCTTAGGAACCCCATGTGGCCGCCGGGGCGCGCACAGGCTCAAACTTGTTCGCAAAAACGTTGGAGATTTAAACGTTTTTTTCCAGAATGTTCTAGAAGGTTCTAGAAGGACCTTTAAAGGGTCCAATGAGAACCCAAGCGTAGGAAGGGGAAATTATTTCTGATTGGGAGCTTTCGGCACACGTGATATTCAAAATTTTGGAAATTTTGGGAGAAAAGAAGGGATGGAGCGTATTTAACAGGAACGTAGAGATTTTTCGTTCTCACATTTTCGTAGCTCAGATGATTCTCATTTTGTTACGCGACGATAGCTCATTCGTAGCTCAGATGATTCTCAGATTTTTCTCAGATGATTCTCATTTGTTACTAGCTCATTTGGTTACTCGCTCATATTCGTCTCTCAGATGATTCTCAGATTTTGCTATTTCGTTACTCGCTCATTCGTTGCTCAGCGATAGCTCATTCACATAGATTTTTTTGTCGCTCAGTTATTACGCGACGATAGCTCACTCAGATAGAGTTTTTCGGCAGTGTTTAGATGTGCTCATTCACATAGATTTTTTTGTCGCTCAGTTGTTACGCGACGATAGCTCACAAGCCCATGCACATAGATTTTTGTCGCTCAGTTGTTACGCGACGATAGCTCACAAGCTCCGATAGATTTCTCATCTTCGTTGCTCAGAGAGATAGCTCATTACTGCTCGGAGTTTTTTTTTTGAAGCTTACGTTTCGTCTGATGTCTATTTGGCGTACGAAACTTAATTGTTGATATTGAGAAGATATTACCACACATAAACTCTTTCGAGTGGTTATTCGAACGGGCCGTGCAAATACTGACGCTGTGTTCGGGGGAGCCGAGTACACAGAAGGCGGCTTTTGGGGTCTTCGCTCGACGCCGGTCGCAGGTGCCTGAGAATTGGAGCCATGCTGACTGCTGCGAGGGCTCTACTTTATGACCTGTAGTCGTCTGTCATCTTGAGAGGTATGGTGCGATGTTTGGTAAATGTTAAGCCAACATCGTATTGCGCTTGTGCGTCACCGAGTCATTAGCATCAGTGAGAAAAAGAGCACGAACTCTGGACCAAATCAGTGCCAAGACTGAACTCATTGGTTAATAGAATGATGCCTGTAAATTCTGTGAACTGTAATGATTAAGAAAAAGCCTAGTTAAATTGTTAATTAAATAGGATTAAAGTCAGTGTAAGACCTTTGTGATTGGTATGAGAAAAGTATTTGAAATTGCTAAGTAGTAAATGTTATGATTAAAGCCAGTGTAATCTCGTGTGTCCTTTTGGCGGGAACATCGTCACTTTGGCGTTAGTGTAATGGGGAATGTTTGATTTCTATTTGTGTTTTGTCTTTTGGGGGTGATTTGTTTGTGTGAGGAATGTGTAATTTAGTGTGTCTTTTTGGTGGGAATGACGTCACTTTTGGCGTTCGTGTAATGTGAATGTTTGGTTTGCATTTGTGTTTTGTCTTTTGGGGGTGATTATTTTGTGAGAGGAATGTCTCCAGGTATTAAAATAGCGTTATTAATGGATTTATTTGCCTTGCGTTTTCCTTAATTGGAACCTTTGCATAGTCCTTTATCCTTCTGATATAAATCGAACCCTTCTTAGTATTGTGGACCCCTGAGAAGAGCTAGCCGGGGCATTCACTTATCACCGTTCAAAATTATTTCCTGAGTATTATTATTAACTTTTAAACCCCGTTCTGCCACAATATCGAGGCGAAATATGGCCAAAAGTATTTTATCGAATAAATTTGGCGAATTGTGGCGAAATACATTTTAAGTACATAAAAAAAGTTAGGTCCGTTATTCATGTTAAGAAAATTCACACAGAGCATCTTTTTAATTGTTTATATTGATTTGATCATAACCTCTCGAATCAAAAATACATTTAACTTAACTGACATTTGTTTATAAACGATAATTCGCCGTAATCCATCAAATCCACGAGACAAAATTCTTTTGGCCAGGTTTCGTCTCAATATACTCCACTGTGCGGCGTCACGAAGCGGTATTGAAAAGCGGCGTTCACTAGCCTCGTGTACGTCCCTTTTAAGATATCAGAGGTTGCGGTTACACCCAATTTCGTTCATTTGCTTCTTCTCTCGACACCATTACTATAAGCGGATTTTATCTAGTACGCGTCGCAGTTCTAGAGCATGTCTGCACTTGTCATAAACATACACATTATAGAGTTTAATAAAAAGCGACCAACAATAAATGTTTCCAATCAAGACTTCAGAGAAGCGTTAGTTTATAACATTTTTTTGAATGTTATTTTGGGACGATCAATACGAATTTTTATACATTTTAATACATTCTTACAATTAAAGGACAAACAATTTATTAATTTTTAACAATGTGCAATTTAAATGACGAACAACTATATCGAGTCAAACTGATACAAATGAAAGTTATTAATCAATCAACATCAACGAGTACACACTAAACCATTGCCATGTTTTCGGTTCTGATTTATTAAACGAATATTCGAAGCATCCACTTGGTGCAAAATTTCTAGAAAAGAAACAAGCAGAACGAGTAAAAAACAGGCTATGCATGTGAAGAGATATTTTGAAAATTCGTATTAAGGTATTATATACTTCGGAGCGACAAGGCTGAAGTCCCCTCCTCCCCCCCAAAAAAAGTTTCAAATGATAGTATGAGACATCTATCCAGTTGCGATGAATTTTCATACCCTTACGGCGCAAAATTTCGAATTATTTGTCTTAAAATTATTTTCGGCTTATATGGTGAAACTTTCGTAAGATTATGTTTTTTTGACATCCTGGCAAAAGTACCGGCCTAACATAACGAAATAAACTTCTAAAACAGCAAATGGAAATAGGACCGCAATGAAGCTAAGATTTTCATATCTTACCGAGGCATTTACAAGAATAATTCAAGAACTGTGAAAAATACCATTCTAACAGAAATGACAGCCGCAACACGTGACTGAAGACTATGTGGTCCTTGTCAAAGAAGAAGTCAAATGACAAATCTAAATTTATTATTAAGTTTTAAAATCACAAAATAGTAGTCCTTGTCCAACAGAAAAAAAAATCAAGACTGCGAAATATTAATTAATTAAAACTACTATGGTGAATAATCCCATGTTTCGTGAATACTTGGCCACTTGACTTCAGGCAACACGCATATAGTAACTTAAATAATATAAAACTAAGAAGATTGATTTCTTACACGGGCGTTTTGCAGTGATCGACAGAATAATCTTCGGCAAAGCAAAAACCATTGATCGTTGAATATACGGAATACAGGACTAGCCCATAGCGGTCGTTTTTTAAACATTTGTAAAATAAGCGATCACAGTCACAGTGCCACCTGAAACAAATGAACTGATGAGTAGTGCTTAAAGAAGGAATCCAATTTTACGTTAATGACATAACTAACAAACAGAAGTTTTCATCCATTTTCGGAAAACATTTTTCAATTCAAATTCAAATTAAACCCCAGAGCGCTATGGAGACTTAATGCAACAACATCGGGTCTCTATGCGCCAGAAAAAATAAAAATAATCGCAAAGAATTACACATGATGTAATATGAAACATAAAAAAGAAGAATACGAAGAAACTTATCTTTCACACGAATATAATTTAATTTTATTCGTAACTGATTTCTCGCATTCACTAATATGGTGGAAAAGTAAACAATTGTTCAAAAAGATTGCTACCGGACTACGGGGGTGTTTATCGGTAAAGAATACGTCTGGCCGACGTTTGTTGCCATCAGTCCTTCTAGTAAAAAATTGGTCAATTGAATATTTTCATTACATAGTTTACTACCGAGCATTTTTGCTTTGTCTTCTATTTTCCATAACTTCCTAATTATATTCTTTCCTAGTTTCTTGCTATGTTTATTTTTATGACTTTGTGCATCCTCTCTATCTTTGTTTCTTCTCATCTTTATTTCTTTTTCTGATTTTATTCTTCAGTTCGTAATAATCCGTTACTTTAGCTTTTTCCCTTATCTTCTTTTCATATTTTATTTATTTGCTTTTGTGATTCTCGCTTATTTTCATCTACATCGTATAAACAGAAGAGACTTTCATTATCAATTTCGTCGTAAAACTCTACTTCATTATCCTCCCCATTTTCTGTGATTTCTTTCGATATTCACGTCATTTTAGTCTGTGCATCACTCGCTATATTACTTCTTAATTTGTTGGGTGAATCCATATTTTTTCACGCCAAGGAAACCTCATATATTTTTAGAACCCGTCAGAATAGTTTTTACTACCCAATGCGAATAATCGGTGTACGTACCAATCGTATTTTTTTGGGATAATTACCTTGCGCCATGTTGACAACTAAATTACACAGTATCTGCTTCTCGCAAACACAAGACAGCAGCGCCGTCTGTCAATACAGTGCATACGATCAGTTCAAAAAGGGTCTATCATTCTGACTTATTCTGTATTTGAGGCATAAGTATTGACATTCTGTAAATTAGTAACTAGTAGAAGACTGAAGTGTATTACATGGTTGAAATATACATCGTTACCGTCTGAATGGAATCTCGTTATGAAGGCCATTTATATATCCTTTGCCTTCTACAAAATTTCCACACTGATGACGATCTTTGCAGCACTGATCCGCCGTTTTCAGCGAACCTATTGGAGTGTCGGCAGCCGGTGTACTAATCACATTGCACCAGTTGGTACCTGGAAGGTACAATTCATGTTATTAGTGCAGGAGATATAGAGTTAGATGTAAATGTAGGTTTTCGTGACTGGAATCAATATAAACTTGTTTGTCCGAGACAAACCGCGTCTCAACTGCCAACTTTTCGGTCAACATGCTGTTGCCTTCTTCAGAGCCATATCAGAGTCGTACAGACCTAGGTCGCTGTCGTATTCTGTCTTTCTATTTGTTGGTAGTTATGTCTATTGAGACGCTGTTTGGCCCGAACAAAGAAGTTAAGAGTTCAGCATAGTTGTTAATACCTGGTTTACACGGATAGAGATATGGGGATAGTAGAGTAGCCAGTAGAGTGCACTCTCCTATCCACTATACCGATAAAGAGCATCAGTCATTTACATACAGTATTTTACATACAGTATTGACGCGATCTCAGTGGCGAATTGTAGCGTCATACACATAAAAGTGAATAATCAATTTTTTATGAAGATGGTAGAAATTTTAAAAAAATTCTAGGAGATTTATTAGTACACACGGACATTTCACTGAATGTTTGTGAAGGATACAAATAGTGCCCCATGGTGCTAAGATGAAAGTTTTTTGCGGGTACGGTCATTTTAGTAATAAATGTAGGGATTTTGGCCGTAAGGTAAAACAAGCACAAAATGAAGGACCTCGACGAAACCGACCTCGTCCCAGGGTATAGATGAAATATCTATTTATTCCCCGCGAAAAACGTTTATTCTGTACGATATCTTTCTGCAACCCTCATGTTTGTTCTGCGACAATGTCGCACCGTCGCTCGATGTTCTGATTTGGGGGAAGATAGTTTTAATTATATAAGGGATGAAGAGACAAGTGAAAAAACGTTTTGTGAGAAGTTGTGATGTGTAGTGAAGTGTGCATGATGGTTCACAACAACTGTTTTCATCTTATTTTTTATATTTATTAATTTTTTAATTATATCATTACCCCTAGTTTTACATTAAGGGTATAGGAGGAGCAATGAAATATATTTAGCATGTTTGTACGTATGAGTGTGTTTCTGTAACTGTTTGTGAGCGAAAATGTTTTTGTGTATGTATGTGAATACACACACACACATTGACATCATGTAGATAATTGATTTCTTAAATCTAATTGCTCACTTGCAGATTACTTATTTTTATTATTATTAAAATGGAGAAGAAAATAAAACCTATATGAATGACCTGTTTCGGATGTACGAGTATGTTTTAAAATAAGGAGGAAATAAGTAGAGAATGAAACCTCATTTAATTCATTCTTAGACCATGCATTAAAATGATGTAGCACGTACACATACACTACTGGAAAATGAAAAGAGAACACCCTGAATCCGTGGACCGACCAGAAGGAAATTTTATTGACACATTCTCGAGGACGTATACAACAAACTATTGCACACACACAGCCATACGCATATGAGTATAGTTGTAAGGGCGTCCGAAATATCAGAGCTAGTACCCTAATATGCCCTCCTTTTGGAGAAATGCAGGCTGCAATTCTCCCATGGAGACGATCGTAGAGATGACGAATGAAGTCTTGCGGAATGGCCTGCCATGCAATTTGTACCTGATGCCTCATTTGGGACAGATTACCTGCCTGTCTTGCAGAGCACGCAATATGACGTTTCATCCAGTTCCAAACGTGCTCAATGGGGGGACAGTTCTGGGGATCGTGCTGGCCAGGGTAGTTGCCGCACACCTTGGTGAGCAGGTTGGGTTGCACGGGCTGCATGTGGACGTTCATTGTCCTGCTGGAAAAGGACATCGCCTTGTTGGTGCACGAACGGTAACACGACTGGTTGAATGATGTTTTGGATGTACCGTGCAATTTCAATGTTCCCCCTACGATCACCAAAGGAGAACGGATCATTGTAAGATATGGCACACCATACCATGATGCAAGGTGTTGGCCCTGTGAGTTTCTGTCTTATACACTCCAGACGTTGGCGCTCACCTGCACGACGCCACACAAACATACGACCGTCATTTGCACCAAGGCAGAAGCGACTCTCATCACTGTAGACAAGCCGCCATTCGTCCTTCCATAAACGCTCATCGCGACACCACAGGCACGATGTTGGGGTCTGAGCGGATGACGCCCCAACGGCACGCATGATCGTAGCCCTGCTTCACGGAGGCGATTGCGAAAGGTTATCGCAGACACCCCCGGAGCAACAGTGCCCCTAATTTGTTGTGAAGCAGCGGTACGGTCCGATACAGCAGTTAGTAAGGTGCGATGATCTTGGCGTGCATCTGTGCGTCGTAGCTGTCCAGACCCAGACTGAAGGGCACGTGCACCTTCTGCTGACCACCGGCGACAACATCGATGCACCGTAGAGACCTCTTGCCTTACGTGTTTCCCAATTATGAGGTATGACCACCCAGTCTCCTGAAAACCCACTATACGTCCTCGCTCAAACTCCGTCAATTGCACAATCGGTGCACGTGGCATGCTAATAATGTTGCAGACACAGACATAGGTCCATTTGGAAGGTAAACTGGCTGCTTCTGGTTCTGAAGGTCAGCAACATTCCTCGGCTGATAATGCGATTCCTTGTTTGCCCGCAGCGCTGCGCTTTTGATCGCAAAAACTGCCGTCTTGTAGTGTTCAGTCCAACTTCGATATTTCTCAGTTATTTTCTTCAAGGTGTTCTTTTTTCATTTTCCAGGAGTGTAAGATGGTAGAATAATAAGTCAATTGATAACGATAGATGAGATTCATACGAAAGATGAGACGAATGAAGAAGCGTTGAAAAAGGGGAGAAAGTAAACTATGAAATAACGGGATTAAAAATATGCTTTGTACAAAGTGTCTCTTTTCTTTTGAGTATGTTTGAATAACAATAATATAAAACTGTACATGAATGTATAGATAAACATACAAATTGTCAAAATAACTGTTGCAAACTGCGTATGACCACGTAAATTATAATGATGGTACAGATAAATAAAAAACACCCTAACCTCCCAAAAATATCTGATCCATTAATCATGCAGACCAATGAAGTGGATGAGGGTTAAATGTATATAAAAGATACAGTGGTCACGTTTTCTAAAGAAAATTGTTCATTTCAAATTAAAATTGTTTATTTCCATTAAAGAAGGATGGGTGCAGAATCTTTTCTTTATGGATAAAATTAATTAATTTATATTAGGCGATTGTGAGGTGTTTATATTTTTCAATAATCAAAGAGGAACACACAGTGTCTCTTTGATTTATTTATTTAATAAGTAATAAGGTAATTAATTTATTATGTAATTTATGTACTAAAATAATAGGATACGGTCTTCACCTGATTATGATCACTGGATAACGTATCCTGACCAGTGGTTATTAAAGAATCAAGCACTTCACTCAGTTTAGACCATTTATTTGTTGTTCTTCAGGGTTACAAGGCAGGTGATTTTGATTATAAACAGATAGCACTCTTTTCTGTACAACACATAACCATAACAAGTATTGTTGCTATAAATTGCTATTCATGCTACAAAATTTTACAACGGTATATTAATTGAAATATTTTATTTGATTCTTTAAAAATTTCTTTCATGTTTAGTACGCAAGTTGTGAAGACTTGTTATGGTTATGAATAATATAGAAAAAAGCGTATTCAATTTACAAACAAAATCACTCATTTTGGATTGTAACTGTACTAAAGAAGACGAAGACGATTGCCTGAGTGAAGTACATGGCTCTTCGATGATCTCAAGATCATTTATCCAGCATGTATTAGTTAAGATTTGTATTAAATAATAAATAAATACCTGGTATGACAGTATCGACGCTAAAATTGTCTACGTATTCAATTTACAAACAAAATCACTCATTTTGGATTGTAACTGTACTAAAGAAGACGAAGACGATTGCCTGAGTGAAGTACATGGCTCTTCGATGATCTCAAGATCATTTATCCAGCATGTATTAGTTAAGATTTGTATTAAATAATAAATAAATACCTGGTATGACAGTATCGACGCTAAAATTGTCTACATCTTCTCGCAAAGAAGAAAAAGACAAAAAACCGTGCGTCCACGCGGGAAGAAATAGCTTAGCGCAAGATGTAAAGCTGTCATCGTTCGACGTAAGGTTGAAAACACGAACCCAACCATATCGGACACATGGCCAATAAATATGTGTATTTACTGTTAAAATAAAATAATAAAACTAACATCCAAAATGTGTGATCTGAAAATCATTTATTGATTTAATTAACTGTTTTTATCATGTGATATTGGAGCAGAAACTTAAGTCAATGGAGCACAGAGCTGAACGAATTGCCTTCAGAAGCCGGCAAAGCTAGTCTGAAATGTTCTTTCAACCGTCTCTCCTATACTCAAACAGTTAATTTCGTTAATCGACAAAGCGTTCGTTAGTTAACTGTTGAAAATTCAACGACAGTTAAAATTAACAGTTAAAAATTTATTGAATATTTATTTAGTATAATAATATGTCTGCTCATAAACAATAAGGTAGTTTGATTTGGTATTAACTACATTTTCAGATGGAAAATAACACTATTTTTTAAAATTTGTTTGCACTATCATGATCAAAACTGAAAATTGTATTATATTCATTTACAAGTTAATGAAATAATTTGACAAAAACTCAGAAAAAGTATCCATTACGATTGAGATAGAATTCGTTGAAGATATATTTTACATATCAGATATATCCAAACGGACATATCAATCAAATTATCACACAAATTCAATACATATTTTTCGTAAAAGACGGTAAACCTATATTTAAAACGGAAAATTAATGAAAGAGATTAGAGAGATCAAAATCTTCCTGCAAGGCGAGACTTCTCTTGTTCCATGAAAATGATCAACAGTTATAATTCTCATTAACAGTTATTATTCCTTTGATAGACAATTAAGCACTCTGTACTTAGTGCATATTTCTATAGACAATTTTAATACTTACTTACTGCAGTTTGCAAAGTACGCAACCATTGGCACGGAACCGAAATGTTCTTTGTGTCACACACAACTGACATAAACATATCAATAAACCTTAACATGAGATCTTGTTGTTGTCCTTGCACCAAAAAAATGCTTCCAAGAATAATTAAAATCCAAAGTCTTCCCATTTTCTAGTATTAAAAATCTTTCAGTGTATTTTTTTACTTTTCGTGTCATCCACGTACAGTAAATTCTACCATTCTTCTAAGATAAAAAACGATTATAAAATTATATCATGGTTGTTCTTTATTAAACGTATCATCCAACTGTTAAATTACATCAAATTACAATTGTTATAGCCAATAAAAATCTAATTTTCCATTCTTATGTTTCTCTCATTTATTCATAATTTTCTAGGAAATGAAATATAAATGATTAACTTACTCGGGAAAGATTACGTCACAAAAAGTATAGAGAAAAGATTACTTAATGAGTTTCTAATCGTTTCCGAATGCTGTTTATTATATGACCCAAACTTGTATATTTCTCAGGATTTTCACATTGTAATCTTTGTATTATATGAATGTGACTGAAAAATACTAAGATAATTTTATGTTAGTTAATCTAGCAATTTCTAATCCTCCCATATCCAAGTAGAAGATAATGAGTAACCGTTTATTAATGTCACACGGGACTGTAGATTATCAGAATAAGTATTATCAGTTCTCTTAACACAAAAAATAATTTTCAAAAAAATTAATTGATGTGAATAATAATTTCAACAATTATGTTTTGAACACTAGATTTCTCCATTTACAATATCTCAAGAGATCCTACCCCAAATAAACAAGAAAGGTTTAAAAAAGTTTCCAGGTACTCTGCAATTAGCTGCAGACAACCTTATCGCCTGGACTAAAACGAAGGTGAATTGTTAAGGTTCAAAATTGCCAAGAAATTGCTTGAAATTTTTTATCACAATTCACAAAACGAAATAACTTTCTCACATCTGACATGAGTCAGCAGAATACTCAGGGCTCAACTTCAAGTTCTTAACGACTTAATTTTAAATTTCCGGACATTCGTCAACAAAGAACTGAAATAAACAATGAAAAGCAGACGACTTGAAATTAACAATGAAAAGCATATAACATATCCCTCACTACGTATTTTCCTAGACAAAGTAGATGAGAACTATACAGTACGTTTCTGAACTCAACATACAAACTTGGAGGGGAGATAGAAAACATCAATAGGAATCAGAATCACATAGGAACGCAGGGTACCAAATACTGCCTCAAGTGACAAAGAGACATAAAGATAGTGCAAAGACACAAGACAGAAAGCAGTATTAAGCGATTTATTATTTAAAAAGTGCAGGGATTTCGGTGCACAGCATTCAACTCTTCCAAGTCGGTTATTCGTGTTAATCGCACCTGCCCGATTTCGTCCATCGGAACTCTGAAGGGAATGTTCGCTCATGCGCGTCAGAATCTAGGTGGCGGATCCTTCAGAGTTGGGGGACGCCGGGAGGGTGTGACCAACACACAGCTTTGCTCGCGTCAATTTTTTAACATGTGTCCAATTTTATTTTTTCTTATATCCTCATTGGTATGTAGTGAGAATGTTTTCCATTAATGTTGCAGGTTTGATAGTATTGATGTGTACACTCAATCCCTTATATTCACTAAAGTAATTCAAAAAAAAATTATTTTCTGCTGTGTTTCGATTTAGGTATCACAACGAAATAAAACCACTTTAGAACAACGAAAGTCCAACATTCGCTGTTTACAATTCGACTGAACAAATTTTCCAAACAGAAGTAGATGCCAGAGTTTCAGGAGATAGCTTTGGCATTATTCTACTAGCTTAGGTCTGAATTGTGTGAAATTTACGACCACTACGGTGAACAAAGTTACGGCCATTTGAAGATATGGATTTTTCTGGATAACACTGATTTTCCGCACTCATCACTCTGGAAATAACTGAGAAAATATTGTCGTTCTTCATTTTTGTTGGAATTTCTGCCTTAAATATTAGTCCTGAATGTCAATACCCTCAGAGAAACTGAATATTTTAATATTAGTGATAAAGAGTCGATTGTTTTAATTTTGAAATGTACAATACGAGTGTGTACTAACGAAGACTTCGGAGATGTGTAATGGTTAAATATTTGTTAGTAAACTGAAATTCATTTAATGATAATAAAAAATTATTATTCACTTTTCGGCTGAAATACACAGTAGAAAAAGAGAATCGAAAATATTAGGAAAATTGCTTTGCTCAGAGAGTATTAAAATTCTTGAAACCACGAGTTGTATCTGATTACCTCAAATCTTTCGAAATCGGTTTCATTCTGCAAGTACTTTCATAAATAAAATCGTGAGACAATCCATATACCTCGTACGCACTGATTTGACGAAAAGTATTCAAGTTGTATCCAAATAAATATTTATAGTAGTTACAAAAGCGACTATTTGCTGTAAAGAATTTCGTTCCACACGCTCGACGCCGAAGGAACAGAATAGCGCCACAAGAACAAATGCATTGAATTCATGATCGATATTTTGGTCATCGATTTTAAGTTTTCAGAAATTCGAATGTCCTGCCAACATAATGCGAATTGATTATTCTTATGGGCGATGGCGAAGTAGAAGTGTTGGCTGCACTGTGCACAAGCGCTATACCTACATCATTAAACTGACAATAGCTAAAGAAATAAATAATTTATATTAAAAAGAACTGTTACAATCACACCGAGGACAACAAATTAATTTGCGAGAAAGATATATGAATGGAAACCGCTAACATCAAAGAAGAGAGGAAGGCCTAAAACCAGATGGAAAGATGATGTCTTAGAAGATTTAAAGAAATTGAATATTATAAATTGGACGGTGAAAGTGCAAGTTAGGAAATGGTGGAAAGCTATTGTGAACGAAGCCAAAACGATGAGATAAATCGTTGTAGTGCTTTTTAAGAAGAAGCAGAATGTAGTGGCTACCACATCTTCCGCGTAGTCCGAAAGAAAAAAAATACAAATAAGAGAAAGATTTTCTAGAAAAGGAAGACATTATCCATTCTTGAAAATAAATGAAAAAATATGCAAAATGTTTGAAAATATGCATTTGACCAAATTAAATCCCGGAAGTATGCACTGATGCAAAATAAAATGTTAACAAATTTGTGTAATATTTCATGATCGATAAAGGCGATTAATCCTTATCTCGATTTGGCCAATCAATAAAAGAATGCTTTTGCATGAAGTTATTACATAATGTTATTTCTTGGTTATTATAGACATCGAGTTGTCTCTTGGTTTAATATTGAATATCTTGCATACAAAGACATTTTCACGTTATATTAGGTTGATATCAGTGTACAGTCCTAAAAAATGAAAACAAAAATAATTAAATGACTTTAAAATTATATTACAACATTAAAAATGATCACAGTTTGCTAATGAAGGTAAAGCTATTAAATCTAAGATTTTTCTGCTTTTCGTTATGTAAGTACAGGAAAAAATTTCATGTTAATAATCAAGAGGTATTATCTTAAATTGAAGTAATAATTCCAGAGATTTATGCCCCAAGTTGTGTATCTCGAGAAAAGCAACTAAACAGTACAGAAGCCAAGAAGAAATTAAACTTAAAACCGAGGATTTCAGAAAAACATTCTTTCCTGCCTTCTTTGAGAAAACTTGGGCCCTTGTTCAAGGAAATCTTAGAGCCGCCCCTGTTTAGGATTGCTTGCACAAGAAAGTAAAGGTAAGAGAAATTGCGCACAGTCGAATAAAATATTTTTTTTTAAAACTGAATATTAATTTTTTTCCTAACTATTTTTTGCTAAGAGAAAAATTTAAGTTTATACGCGGTACTCGGCAAGAAAACCTACATTCTATTATTGTTTTAACGCTGATCCCATTTTCATCTCACATTTATATTTTCCAATATGATTAAAACGGGTATAAACTATTTCTAGTATTAATTTGAAAATGTTTAAAAGCGGCGCATTCTGGGAAATAAAATATCAAAAGTTTGATTTTGAACATGTCAATTTTTTTACTCCTTGACCTACGTTATATAGGATATTATTGTAAAGATAATTAAATAAGCCGTAAAATGACACCTCTATCAGATCTCTATGTCAATTAGGAAACCTTCCATAGCAATTCAAACGTTTTGTGTAGAACCGTTTTGGGGCGTTTTGTTTAAACTTTATATTGTTGTAACATCAAAACGAGTACACATTTTACAACTTTTGGTATTTTTCCTACTCTATATGATGGCTACCTCCCTACAAAATTTTATCAAAATCTGAGATGGTGAGGTTTAGACCTGCGATTAGTTGATATGGAATGACCCCGCAACCTTAAGATATCTGATAACCCATTTAACTTCAAATTAGTCCACTTTCATTGTCCTTCATTTTCTGTCCTTCAGAGCGTAATCCAGAGGTGGATTTAAAATTTAGCAGTAAATAGAAACGCCCATCGAGAGCAGATTTAAATACGTATCTTTTAAATAATTATATAATATTTAAAAAAGTAATAATAATAATATTTTTTGTTTATTTATTTCTCTTCTTTAGTATCATAAACTACAAGAAAGTATAACAATTATAACTATCTAAAAAACTAAAATAAGCCTATCGAAAACAAAACTTCGTGGGAAATTTTGCTGATTATCTTGATAATCGAGAAAATATTGAAAAAAATGTTACAGTACATTGAAAAAAGTAACACATATTTAGAAAATTAACTTTTTTCCAAATGTTATAACTTTCTCGTTACTTTTTGACGCCCCTAAGATCTTGCGCCCCAAGGCAATTACCTATATTGCCTATGCTTAAATCCGCCTCTGGCGTAATCTTTCCTATCAGGGAAACCCTTGGAGAACAATGCGCCATCTCTCTTAAGTAGCAGACACTTGAACTCTTCCATTTCGGTAAGAGAGATTTCCTATGTTAGTAGCTCATATAAAATCATTTAATTTCAAAATATTTTGTATTACTATTATTCTATAAAAATTCAGAGGAAGAATTTTGAAAATTCAAGCAATTAATTCACCCCCCCACCCGCATATATTTTAGTGCGCAATCTCACCTACATTTACCTTACATAGAACTCATTTTTCATCAAGACTTAAAACACAAGCTCAGGGGTCAGCATTACTTCTAAGCTGACACACCGAGTCATTTAGTTAAAAGAATTTAGGTTGAAAAAAATAACAACCAGAAGCTACTGCCTGATGCCCATGCATATGGCATGATACATTTTGTATACATCCCTTTTTCTCTCAAGTCATAATTAACGACATGACACACATTATGAGAATTCTTGGCTAAAGTACGTAAATGTATACGAAAAAAATTCTTTCGTTCGGCAGTACAGTGAAAAGGAAAAGATAAAAAACTGATTTCTTTTACAAATATGGAGTATTTTCTCTCGATTACATAATGCGTCAGAGGGAAAGGAGTCAATGGTTAAAAAACTTTCCCTACAATTTCACATTGAACCTGCAAAAGAAACTATTAAAAAATTTCATTTTGAGGAAACTAGATATTTGTAATTTTGATACGTCTCAACACAGTATCATACGCTTAAAAACATTATTGCACTTATAATTAGACGAAATTCATTTGAACACCACTTTCAATCCTGTTTTATTACACTTTATCAATTATTATTGTCATGGACAAGATTGCCCTAGGACTCATTTATTGTTCCTAATTTTATGATCATACTACATCAGTGGTTTCCAAACATTTTAGACACCCGGCTTCCCTGATTTTTTGCGTTAAATTACAAACATATTGACATTCTGTTCGTATTATAACTCGTAGTTAACTTTTTATCTTATCTAGGAATTTTTGCATACATTTTTGAAGCAAATCCGACTCTGGCTTATGGCCCTTGATCGGAATTGATGGGATGGTCCCTAGCTTGCTTCCGGAGAGTAAATTAGTTTATTGTCCTCCACGTGGTCATAAGAAATTTGTACTGTTTTTTGACAATAAATTTATTGTTTAGTTACAGAAGTATTTGTATTAAATATGTATAATTTTTCTTACCATGTTCCGTGTGGTCAAAGAAAGGCACTACGAAGTGCACGCAGCACTCACACTCAGCATTCACAAATGAGCACTTGCATTTGATGGGTGGATGAGTGATCTTCTTGAGCACGTGGTCCGGTCTCACGGCGTTCACTATATCCTTCACTGTCTTCACAGGATGCGTGATCGCATATACGAAGGTCTTGAAGGCATTCATCACAGCGCGAGGCACAAGTGCAATAATTTCTGCGACCTCAACGATGCTGTTGCCAATATTCGGAAACACCTCTGAGAACAGAAAAATTGCTTATAGTATAACACAAAGTCACGAAACTTTAACCGAAAGTAATGCAATAATTTAATTACGTAATAAATCCTTTAGTGGTAAATAAATACACGAACATAGGTCTAGTGTGAGGAAAAAACTTACCAACTAAAAAAAAGAAAGAACAAGAAAATTTTATATATTTAAAACACATTCCAAATGTGTATTAACATAATCAAATATATAAATGCCATTTTAATACAAGATTTATTAATTATATGGTATAACATGACCCTAAAGAAATGATTGGTTACTACTAAATTATTTTGTTCTAATCCAGTGTTTTAATCTTTTACCTAAGGAACTTAAAACTTTAGAAGCATTTACTATGAATAGTAAGTTTATTTTAAAAAAAATTAATAGTCTTTATAGCAACAATGTAACTACCATTTTGACTAACAGTTTTCTTTCTCCTAGGCATTATTATACTTTTATTTGATCTAATCTTACTGTCTGTACACAATTTTTAAATTCCTTGTAATGATAATTCAGTGATGTTTTTAATGGAAAGTGATAAAATTGTTTCTACTTATTATTTTTAAAAATTGTTTGGCATGATAACATTAAATTCTATTCTCCCACTAGTTTAATGCTAAAATGCAAATTTTAGTAAAATGCTAAAAAATATATTCCTCAAAGCTAAAGGAAGTCAGGAAAAATATATGGAAAACATGCAAAATTCTAGCCCCTCTACACATTGACTACGAAGCTGATGTCACGTGTTGCTTAATAATAATGATAATAATAATAATACTTGACACTCGCTCAAATAAATAAACAAGAAATTTTTACAGAATTCAGGGCAGGATGGAGCCAGACGGTAGTTAGCTAGCGTTTTTGGTTTGAATGTACGTGAATCGTCCCCCAAAAAGGGTAACATGAGGATCCGTTGCGATGTTTCGTAATGTTCCTTTTTGGAAATTATCCTATTACTGCTTTTCATTTTAGGTTCAGGAGAATATTCGCAAGAAGCGAGAAGTGTATTAAATTAAAACAATATATTTAATTACACATGTTCCTTATCGTGAGACGAAACACTAAATCACCAAAAGGTCGTTCATAATATCATGAGTTTACTAACAGAAACGAGGTCCGCAAAAGTCATTCCTTTCCTGTCTATAAGAACATATTATCAATCATATTAGAAATGTACACAAGTATAAAATTACGGCAAAACGTGCCAAAAGTTGACTATTTGTTCCTTAACTAAACAGTTCATATGAAGCAAAAGGACCTCTATAATAATTCTAAGACGATAACAATAATATTTTACTGGTGTATAAATAAAAAAATACAACACACAACTCTATCAATATTACATCAAATGTCCCTCTGTGGCTAAGGTGGTAGCGTTCTAGCTCAGCACATAGTCATCCCGGTTTCCATTTCCGATAAGGACAGAAAAAATTTGAAACTTTTCTCATTAATATACCAGATCACATAGCTATGGCTACTAAAAAACAAACCCCCTACCCTATCCAACTCCTCCTAGTATCAATAACTCTATTATTAACCACTCCTACTAACCCCACGTGGGCCAACTTGTTGGTAATCCCAGACAAGCGGCCCACATACTAAAAATAGGCTACCACCCGACTCCTACCTGCTATCGCTCCATGTAGATAAGCTGCAATAGCAGACTACATTTCCCATTTACAAATTCTACATTAATAAAAAGTATTAATTATAAAAGTATTTATTAAAGCGAAGAAAGCATAATTTTGGATTCTACTCAGAACCTTCCCTCTTATCTGTTCAACAGCATAATACCAATATTTATATTACAGAGTAGAGAGTCAAATCGTTATATTAATTTGTAAACGAATGAGATACGATGTCCGAAATTTCTTGACAATCAATATCACGAAATCACACACCGTTCATTAGTATTGTCTTTACCTTTCTGGTAACGAAAAACAGCATATTTCTGCATACAGAAATACTTGTTTTCAATTACACTAGAGTCCATGGAATACCATACATTTGTGCAGCTTATTGACGCAGATAATATTTTAGTAATTACCACTAATTAGTTACAAAATTAGTGATATCTAAACAAACAATAATGTTCTCGCAATAAAGAAAAAACCTATCTCAAATTTTGACACTGTTAGAGGAGGACCTGGTCTCCCATTACATTGCGCTTAGGCTACGCCTTACACCTTTGTGGAAATAATGACGTGCGTGCAAATTTACTTTTTCCTCCTTTTTCCTCCTATCATACTTAACCGATTGCCAAAAATGGGGTGCAATTATAAAGATAATTCACTGAACAATGAACTTAGATAATCTATACTTTTTAATAAGGACCGATTTCTTTTTTACAAATTATTTCAAATTGCAAATTGAACTGTAATTATGGTAAATAACTAAGCTCTCTCAACGGTGATGTCACTTCCTACTCAATGATTCAATGAACACCACCCATAAAGGGCTCTAATGACCTCGAAGTTGGCGGGTCTTGGAGCTCCGATAGTAATAATATTAACAACAACCCAGAAAGAAGTTAATTCACGTGAAAAAAAATTTAAAAAATTCAAATGAATGAAAATTGCGCAATAATAATAAGACTAACGAATTTGCCGTAACTATTCTGACATACATCTTCGAAATTATCAAAAAGTCTGAAACAGATTTGCACAATATCCCGACGTTCCTTTGAACGTCTATGACCAAATGCAAATCTGCACATCATAAATCCTACGTAGAGCGCTCAATCCTGCCACGCAACTTTGGAGATAGAGGCATCCCTGACATCAAAAACATACACGCTTATCAAATTTTCTCTCTGAGGAAGTTTTTCCATGATAAATCGATAACATCTCCCCTACACAAGCTAATAGTTGACGCAGACTCATCGTAAACTACGCTCAATCGCCAATAACAAGTCCACAGAACGAAGAGAAAATTAATATGTGAAAAGAGTGATATACGGAAAATTTTACCAAGCCTTACGTCAGCCTTCTGTTTTTACCCTAAACTCAGTGAAATGGCTTATTCAAGGTGACCTGTTTGCGGAAACAGAGGGTTTTATGTTGGCAATAGAGGTATACAAAGAACTATAAGAAATAAAGAAAGAAAGACCCCTGTATCACCAACAACAAATAATGCCTATGTATGTTCCAAACTGAAAATATTGCTCACATCACATCTGGATGAACACGAATGGCCAAAGTGAAACTTACGACACCATAATCAAGTTGCTGGTATTATATGTCTTTACGACATCTTTGCTCGTAGAAAAAGAAGAAGAAAAAAGAATAATGATAATAATCCAGAATGTAGTTAATTCATAAATTGCGCAACAGTTGGTAGTACTCACGGTTTTATAACTACGTTTAACCTTAAACTTCATGTTATTATGGAGTCAATTGACCTTTAAATCGACATGGAAAGCAGTCGTTTGATGCCACTCACGAGACAATGAGTCTACTGATTAGTACTGTCACGTGAATATGACTGCACATACACTAGTATTCATAGTGGAATAAGACAAGGTATGCCCGTCACGTGTGCGCAGTGCAAGCCAATCATATTCAAGGTATTTTCGGAGAGGGCATATTCGGATACCCCTTTAGTATCTAAAATAACCACGTGTTGAAACCAGTGTAACGTTTGCTTCTTGGTTATCTCCAATATTATTATTAATATTATTATTATTGTTGTTATCCCTTCTTGCACGGCTTAAAAGATGTAGAGGGCGGTTAAGTTTTAATATTTTCTCCCGAGAGCAACCAGCTCTTTGAGGAGGAAATACTTCATGGAGTAGTTTTACAACATCTTCCTTAGAATACATGCAGTACCGAGGAGAGCAATTATTATTGTTGTTATTATTATTATTATTATTATTATTATTATTATTGAAGAGTTTTTAACTTGAGACCCTTAATGACTTTTCAAATTATTTGGAATACCCTACAGTTTGACACCCTTCTAATTTGCAAAGGATCGATTGACAATAGTAGACCTATTTGTGATGTGGAAAGAGATATTTCTTCGGTACTGAACAATTTAAGCTGGATCCGCCGTAATTGTGTGAATGCACCTCTTACACATTACTAACTGCTTATGACGTCGTGGAG
>NNCF01131316.1:0-23924 GCA_002313205.1 Laupala kohalensis | reverse complement strand
TTCCTTCTTAAACGATGTTACCACATCTCTTGACCGTGGAGAAAATCCTCAGGGTGTTTTTCTTGACTTATCCAAAGCATTCGATGAAATCGATCACGAAATTCTCCTTTCCAAATTGCATTCTTTAGGCATTCGTGGACTTCCACATCAATGGCTAACTTCTTATTTAAAAGATAGATATCAACAAGTAGAAATATCCTATACTAAAAATAAAATACTTGAGCGTTGTCTTTCAGAAACAAAGCCACTTACTTGCGGAGTACCCCAAGGATCAATTCTCGGCCCTATACTCTTTTTATTGTATGTGAACGACATGTCATCATCCACATCAGATTGCAAAATGGTTCTTTTTGCTGATGACACTAATTTACTATGTAAACACGCCAATGCTCAAAAAGTTTTGTCTAACCTTTCGACTTGGTTCCATGCAAATCGTCTCATTGTAAACACTGACAAAACAGTGTCTATGTCATTTCACAATAGTATCACAAAATCTTTACCCCAGGTTTCTCTTTCTTTAAACGGAACACAATTAAAAACTGTTACAAATACAAAATTCTTAGGTCTCCATATTCAAGACAACCTCAAATGGAATTGTCACATTGACAATCTTAATTCCCAATTAAGCAAATTGTGTTACGCATTCCGAATCTTAGTTAACGCAGTTAGTCCACGTATTTCCCGTTGCGTATATTTTGCAAACGTTTACTCCCATTTACGTTACGGCATTACCTTCTGGGGTAATTCCGGTCAGAGTATTCAAACTTTCAGAATTCAGAAGAGGATAGTTCGGATAATTTGTAAATCTCACCCCCGAAACTCTTGTAAACCTTTATTCAAGGAATTAAATATCTTAACACTTCCCTGCATTTATATTTATGAAACGGTCGTGTTTGTTAAGACCGAATTACTGAAGTGCCACCCTTGCTTTATACGAAACAGTCTCGTTCACGAACACTATACACGCAATAGTAGTAATATTCATCGCCCTAGAGTGTCAACCACTCTTTGCCAAAAGGGACCATACCATTCGGGAATCGTTCTATATAATTCCCTGCCCAAGAATATAAAAGACATTATGAAATTGAATATCTTCAAATCCGCGGTTAAAAACTACCTCCTGCACCAGTGCTTCTACACTGTAAAAGAATTTATTGATTTTAATAAAAGTTAAATTCGTCTTGTACTTTATCACGCCATTGCTGTAGCACTTTTTAAATAACTTATAACAATTTCAAAAACTATTTTCTTGCATGATTGTGTTGCCGTATGGCTCATATTAATTTAGTTTTATGTGTACTCAACTTTGGCACGGTTGTGTACATTAATTCTGTAGCCCCATCCTGGCCCGGGTTTTTCTCCGTTTTTCCTTCTGGTAGAGGCGGATTTATTATACAGGTTCTCTAGGCTTTGTCTAGGGGCGTGTTTATTGTAACAATAAATCGTGAATTAATGTTCTTTTTTTCAATTCTTATGATTTTTAAACACTATACTCAGAATAATCTATAGTTCGATAATAACTTGTACATGTAATTTTTGCGTAAAATTACAAACTTATTGATATTCTATTAGTATTATAACTCGTAGCTAACTTTTTATCTTATCTAGGAACTTATGCAAAAAAATTTTGAATCCGCCACTGCCTGAGGGCCCTTGATCGGAATTGATGGGATGGTCCCTTGCTTGTTTCCGGAGAGTAAATTAGTTTATTGACCTCCACCTGGTCATACGCAGTTGGTACTGTTTTTGACAATAAATTTATTATTATTATTAATGAGTAACAAAATGACAGCTAAAGGAAACTTGATGATCTGTCTTTGTTTACTTCGATATAAATTTAAGTGTCAACTATCCAGCCTTATTGAAATAATAAAGCTTCATTACTGATGTTGGGTGATTAGTTGGAAATTTGCTTCTTTAGAAACACATCATTGAAAGCTGTAGTAAGAGTATTTTTGTTACGAGGATCTTTGCGAGTCCAATATAAAAGTGAATTCTCTACGCTTCATCCTCGCAATTTATTATCTTTAAGTTCATCCAATTTATCTCTAACAGTATCGGGTATTTTAAAAAGAAACAATTTTCAATTAATTCGTTGCATAACATACAAAAATAGAAATTTTGACTCAATATAGTTTAGTAATTCCAGTAGCAAAATTATCTTCAAAAACTTAAGTCATATTAGCACCAGAAAATTCATGCAAAAACTGAAAAATCAATCAAATTAGACCAAAACGTAAGTATTTACTGCATTACTTATGTATGCACTGCGAGTGTTTTAAGTAGTGAACATCATAGCTTTAAATATTTTTGTGTGTCGACCATTCGTCATGCTAAAATTCATGCTTTTACTAAGAAACACTCGCGTTGGTATCTGCGAGATAAATCGCAGTGTTTTAGCCATGTTCCACTATGAAATATAGATATTTCGCTCATCGTTACATTAACAAGTCAGATAGAATAAACTGGGACAATTAGAGCACTCTACCATCCTGTTAACACTTAAAATAATATTTTCACATATTTCAATAGAAAAGTACAAGAAAACCGCAGGACTGCATGGATTTTATTGAAATCTATATTGATACACAGTCCCAGAACGTGGGAAAGATTCTCAAAAATTATCATTCAAATTATTGTCATGTTCCCAAGTAGACATTTTTTATGAGCGAGTACACTTGTACTGAATTTCAGACTCTTTAGGCTAAAATTTGTTGACGACAGAAAACGAATAATAGAATCAAGTCTATTGCATATTTGCGTATTTGCCACACCCAACTACGCATACATCCTGGCAACGTTCAATGTCTGGAATGTATCTGATAATTTCACACAATTTAAAATTGCCACGGCTTCAACCAATCCGTGAATCCAACATATGAATAGCCTAAACCTGCACGTCGCTGGATTTCTCGTCTCTATTTCGCGACCAAGGATGGAAGAAGGTCTTGCTAGGTTACCAGTGAAGGCAAAGAGCGAGTCACTCTCATGATCTGGGAATGTTTAAAACGATTCTCGAGTTGGCGTGTCGTAAAACTGATCTCTCCTCAGGTCGCTAAACATGTTGATACGGAAAGAGGTTCCGTTTATGTCACACACGGTTCCACAGCTTGTTCCAGCTCCCCATAACTCCCTTTCTGTGCTTGTTCAAAGGGTCGGAGACGCAGGAAAAGATGCTATCTCGATGGTTGGGGCTGGAGAATAACCCTTCCTGACGCATCTCTCCAAAGCTCAAGGTGACGAACGAGGTAATTCCGATGTAGCGGAATGTCCACCCCACAAAAACTGCCGATCTCTGTTCACTGCAAACTCCACCTGGATCGTCGGGGCTTGAACCACTGTCGCTGGAAATAGATGGAGATTGCACTAACCACTACATCACGAGAATCCCCTTCAAGGTATCGGGGGTTTCTCTGAAAAATACAATATCGGAAAAGAAGTACCCAAATAGGTCGCAGTTATAAGGTGTAGATAGATAGAGCAGTGTTGGTAGGAAAAGCTAAAATGACTGTTCTTCGTTTGCACATCGCATAGAAGGTAAGGGGAACAGTAGCAGCAATTGTAACTCGCCAGAAGTATCAGAAACCAAAAACCTGCAGGCCGTAGATGTTAGTCGTAAGAACGGAGTATTTATTAAGTGAGGCTCATTAATGACATGGCAGCAAAGGAACAACGCATATTACTGCACAAGTCATTCGCAAGGTGTTCACGACCATCGTACATATTGAGGTGTAGCTCATCCGCTGAATCTCGCCTTCCGCGTCACGAGTTGCGGGCAACAAGACTCGGTCTTCTACAGCAAATGTGAAACGCAATGTGGGTGTTCCGGAATATGACATTGCATTGGAATTTGAAGCAATAGACTATTACCTTGAGGAGAGGGAAAACCCAACGGAGGATCTAAGACGTTCACAGTGAATAATGCATCTCGACTGAGTCTAGAGACCCAAGTCGCCATAATTGAAAAATCAATGTTCATATTTCTATGTTAAAAGTAATTATTAGTTAAAGCGATACAAAAACGTATCGTTGATTTTAGGATTTTTCGTTTAAATTTAATTTCACGTTTGTAAAGTTACCCTCGTGTAATAACAGAATATGCGTTCTTAAGTTATTCCTGAAGATTAGAAATCAGAGCTACGTTGTATCCTCTACTCAGTTATATATCTCGATAACGACAATCTTTACCTATTCTCGTAAGAGATCACACCGGGCCAATATATTGCAATAATAAGTTTTTCTCAAATATTTGTCAGTTACACTTCGATCTGCGATATTTCGCGCTCGTCTTTATAAATGAGAACCCTTTCAATGTAACCTCGTTTATGAGCCCCCTAGTTTGTGTTACCATTTTCTCCTCAGTTAAAATTCCCTATTTTCGTAATTCACCAAATCCATTCATCGTTCTGCATGGTTTTGCAGTGTACTCGAATGGTACGTTGGTTCCTCAACTTCGCGCAACAAATCAATGGCAATAAAATAGGGACTACTCTTCATGGGGTTTGATGCAGATATTAACTCCTAGTTTTCACATTCCTTGTGGCAGATTTCCATTACATTTTACATCGCATTACATTATTTTACTTTCAGCCTTTTGAAACGGAAATTCCGAGAAGCAAAGATTTCACGAGGTTTGTGGTCGATATTAAAATTATCGTGATGTAAGGATTGTCTCCAGGCATTCAAAACACTTGAATTAACAAAACAATTTATTAAGCGTAAAAGTACCGAACAGGAGATCTGAACGTCCTGGCATCTATATTGTTGAACCACATTTCTCTTAAATGAAGTATTGTAGTTAGGTAACACAGCATATTCTTTCTGCTTTCCAACTCAAAAGCATCTTTACAAGTCTTGAAAAAGGTGATTTCTCACAATAAACTACACTGGACTTCACAAATTTCAATTTCTGTTGGTAGATTTCGGAGACTTTCCTCGCACACTTAAGTGTTCCAGTCCTATCACAGTCTAATTAACTAAATTATCCTTCGGAATTTCCCCCTTCAGATTTTCTGTTTTGGATTTGGTTTTCTTTCAAATAATCTTTTGAAAATCTTTTCAAAAAATGGTCGATGAAAAACGGAATTATCCTTATCAAGTAATTATTCTCCGATTGACAAAGTATCAAAGTGAACCGAGTCAATCATTGCTTTTTGGTGTTAGTCAGATGCGAGTTAGACATTAAACACTGTAGCATTCACATCTTCCGTCGCAAAAGATCCGTTGATGATGTATCACGTCAAGAAAATAACATCACACATCCACACACATGCATACAATACCTGACGTTTTTGCGAAAATTTCAGAACGTGATATAAGGACCTCAATTCATGAAGATTTGCTGAAAGCAGAAGTTTTCTGTATCATTTTTACACGCCCTTCACACGACTGACCTCAAGATGAAATTAAAAAGATAGATTTAAACATTTATCAAATGATCAAAGGATTCCAGTCAAGACCTCCGTAAGTCTCGAGTTTTTTAAAGTCATCTAATACAGTAACTTGTACGCAGACTTGTAGACAGTAACAATATTGGGGCTTCCCATTCGCGCTCACAGTAGAATATCGTCCACTTGAGTCAACTGTTGACTGCACTCGACTGTGTTGCGGAAGAGAGTTGAGCGTCGTCAGAAGACACATTGACTGATGACAGCCTCACGCGGAACTGTGGAAATGAAAATTACTGAGCACAAAAATTCATAGAACGACTTGCAAACGTGCGCACTTGACTGGAAATAGAATTCGAGCAACTTTTTATCCTCACTTTGTGACGATTGTGAATTTAGGCAGTTTCTTGTAGATCGTCGCTTCTGACAACGCGTTGGCATTCCTTTCACGATTCCGAGTGAAGGTGACAACGAGTCGACTACAATGAACTTAGTTCTCGGCGAATGGAAAGCCCCTGCAGTCACGATGTCCTTCAGCAAGCGTTTGTCCACTCACCTATAACACTCCTGCACGGTCCAGACACATGGCTGGGCACTGAGTATCTGCCTTCGATGATGTGCCTCTTCAGGCTCGACACAGTCTGGGCTTTGAATGGCATTTGGCCGCAGACCATGAAATACAGGAGGACCCCCAGCGCCCAAATGTCCACTGGGGCGCCGACGTACGAATCGTCTCGAAACAATTCCGGAGCTGCATATGGAGGAGAGCCGCAGAAGGTAGTGAGCAGTTGGTCATGGCCTGATGACAAAACGAGTAAAACTATTTATTGATTCGTTATTCATAATGCTATATTAAATGAAATGAAATGGGGTGCAGTAAGTTTAGCAAAAAAGAATTAAGCATGAGGAATCGAATTAGATCAATTTGATTAAAAAATATTAATTGGGAAGGACACAATCTAGGATTTTCAACAAGGGTGTTGACTATATTGACAGGAAATAACTTGAAAATCGGTGTCCGGCTATTGTAGAGTCATAAATTAACCCCTATAAAAGGAATTTTCTAAAATACCTTACAAACGTGAATATATTTTAATTTACTAGAAATTTTGCAGTGCAGTAAATTTTGTTATAAAGATTTAAAGAAGAGGAGTCGAGTGAGATCAACATGAATGAAAAACAATAATTGGAAAGGACACAATCTAGGATTTTCAACATGGGTGTTCACTAATTTGTGACGGAATAACTTGAAAATTGGTGTCAGGCTAAAGTAGAGTATGCAATCCATCCCTACGAAAGGAATTTTCTTAAAAACAAATCTGAAAGAAGTTATGCCTCCCGCCGTATGTTAACCCCCCTTTTTATAAACGAGAATATCTTCGGATATATTAAGAATTTTGTGGTGCAGTAAATTTAGCAAAAAAGAACTAAGCAAGAGGAATCAAATGAGATCAATTTGATTCAAAAACATTAATTGGGAAGGACACAATCTAGTATTACGTGACAAAATAGAAACGGTGTTCACTATTTTGTCACGTAATATCTTGAAAATTGGTGTCTTATTTTATCTTTTTACTGAAAAAGTTCCAAATATTATCTCAAGATTCATTTTTAGGAAAGTGATCAATGAAGAGTTCAACTTGAGTTTTCATTCCCCAGTTACAGATTCATCTGAGTGGTGCCATGCACTTAGTATGAATTCAAAAGCTTGTGACAATGATTTACAAACATTACGCCTTGAACAAGAGCAAAAACTACATTTACTCAAAGCAAATGGAGAAAGAGGTTTTAAAAACGATACTGAAATGTACAGAAAGAATGAAGATGAGCGCATAATTTGTTTTGATCTCGTGTAAATTTTGCCAACCCGTGTTATCAGTACAGGTATTTCGCCAACTATTGCCTGTGTTTTCATAACATGTTTAAATTTAAATTTATTGTCAAAAAAGCAGTACAATCTGCGAATGACATGAATAATGTAGATGTGTATATGTTTACATGGGAAGAAAATACAGTATCTTGAGTTGGGACTCAAGAAATAGGATCTTGTCCAGGCTAAGGAAACAGGATAGATCAGAATGGTTTGAAGTTGTAGTAGTTTACAGACATTTCGTCCAGAGAGCGCCATCAGCCATATATTAACGGTTGCGCTCAATACGTGGCTGCAGGATCTTGTTCATCCAGCTCCTATTGGCTGCTAGTGTTCGCCTCCTTTGGAATATACTGTTGCGCGCTGCTGTAGACGTTGTCTATGTTGGCTGAGTAATTTTGTGTAATTCGCAGGAATTCCGTTAAAGTTCACGACATGTCGCGTTTTTTTCGTGTGTTGTGTTCCGGGATGCTTCAGTAAGCTAGGCGACATCCCGGAAGTGACTTTCCAAAGCATCCTTAAGGCACCAGAAATGTAAGTAATTCTTTGTTGCCTTAACGCCACTGCCCACGTGGACAGACGTACATAGCTCAGTCGCTTTGCTGCGATTATTGTTGCTTATTTATTTCAGTTACATATTCTGTTGTTTATATATTTATAATAATAATATTTTATTGAACCACATAGATCATGACAATGATGTATGGCGAGTCATAGTACTAACAACAAAACAATAATATGTACATATAAGAATAACAACAATATAATAATTTTGATACATTTAACCATATTCATTTAACTTAGGCTAAGTAGAAGTTAATATAAAAATACAATTATTGTCTATAACAGAATATTAATATTTATTTAGGCTTGGGTTGTTAGATATCTATGGCAGGAATTCTATAGTTGTATTTATAAATATATTTATGTTACACTCTCTTGTAGACGAAAACATTGGTTGAATGTACTTGGTATTACGGGTGTGCGTGTCACGCCGTCTACACGACTTTCGTGGTATGTTACATGAAAACGAATGTTACATGTTGAATAAAAATTCATTTTCTATAATATATTTATGAATGAAGTCTACATGTATGAAATGATTCACATAAATATTGTTGCACCACAAATTTATTATTACATGCATTCCGACTGAAAATGCTGTTTTCTTGTGATATTTTCCAGATGTCGCAATGATCTCATCAATTTCCGCCAGGTGTGACGTCTGGTAGGTGTGGTAGAAGACGTGTGGGGACACTTCCGTTTCAATGTGGGATAATTGCCACAATGAATGGAATGGGACATTTACTCCAGTCAGTAAAGATGTATAATAATAAAAATCATAATACATAAGAGTACAAATCAGTGGTCCTATCGCATCATGGATGGCACGTACTATGAATAATTAGTATTGTGGTTAATGGTGGTATGGCATTCTAGTCTTCTACTTCTGATGAAACTGGTTCACACCCTGTCTGATCCAAGATTATGAAGACAGGATCCCTTACATTTCACCATAATTTTCATCATTTACCCTTATGTCATTCATGTATCACTTAAGGACTGACCTAGATGTTGGAAAGCCATATAATAATAATGATGATGATAATAATAATAATAATATATCGTTTGTCTCAGGGAAGTATGTCAGGAAGGACACCTGGCACTATTCAACTTTTCCTGTTAAATCAGAGGCATCGTCGTCTCCTGTAGAAAATTGTAAGTGGAGAGAGTAGCCTCCATCGCTGAATATGTATTTCATTGTTGACACGGTTTGTACTCTTGTGTTGGTGTCTTGGTAGTGAAGTGTTCGAACATGTTCAAGTACAAGATGTAGTGTGTAGAAGAGTTACATTTTTCATTGAGCCACCTTTTCTTGTTTTAATATATATCTGCATAATTGTCCATACTAAGGACAGAAGTCTTTATTTATTTATTTTGATTGTATATGAGACGTTAATTGTAGTAGTACGTAATAATTCGTTCTCTTGGTTAATAAAACCTTAAAACACAAATATTATTTATAATCCTGAAATGTTTTTAGTGCAAGTTTCGTTACTTTTAATATCTAAGTTATATTATCATGAATTATGTATTCATGTATTAATAGAGTGTATTTTTGAGGGAATTTTTTGATAGGGAAGGAAGGAATAAGGGAGAGGGATGGTATAGGGGTAGAAGACACGGGGAAGGGGGTGGTTTAAGGGTGAAGAAGTGTAAGGTTGGTTTTACATGCGTGCAGTAGCGGCGGGATTATGAACTAGTTCGGAGACAAGCGTGCACAGCGACAAATTGTGGAAATATTTGGTCGTTTCATTTGAACCAGCAGTTCGACAGAATGACACTTCAGCGCTAACACTGAACCTAGACTGACAATGGAAGTACGATATCTGGGTTCATCTATAATAGAAAGCTTTCATCAATTATTCTGCCAAAATAACTGAACTGCGCTTGCTTAATGTTTTATTTACAGAGACATCTCTGAGCAATTCCGTGAACTCTGTTATATTAATAGTTCAAGAAATCCAATGTAGAGTGTTTCTGTCAAAAATTAGCCAAAATGTGGCTGAACCATGCATAACCCACGTAAGAAGATTTTTGTGTAAAACAAATCTGAAAGAAGTTATGTCCTCTGATGCATGTTAACCCCACTTTTTATGAACGTGATTTTCTTCGGGTATATTAGGAATTTTGGAGAACAGTAAATTTAGCAAAAAATAATTAAGCAAGACGAATCGAATGAGATTAATTTGGTTTTAAAACATTAATTTGTAAGCACACGATCTAAGATTTTCAACTACTATATCGAGTCGGAATAACCTGTAAATTGGAGTCAGGCTAAAGTAAAGTCTGTCCTTGTTGCTTTCCTTTTATATATACCCTTATATATAATGACCTTTTATGGTCACGTTTATATAGTTTTTAATTATTTACATATTTCATATGAATTTTTTCTTATTTTTTACCCAACGATACAAGTTAAAATTGTAGGGTAGATGGTAATATGATTTAGCAACTGAAATATTAAAACAATTTTTCTTCCCTCATGTCAAATGGGAGTGCAGGGATGATAAGATGGTCTTATCATCACAAGATTCACTGTTTCAGACCCACAATAGATTTTTTAAATTCATTTTCTTAATATGACTAACAATTTCCTCGTCATGTTGGGAGTATTTCATGAGATATTTTTGCCATTTCTAGTAACACCTCATTTTGGCTCAACTGCGCCCCTTCTTGGGAAAGATACACAGTGTATTTACCACAGAGTACTCTCAAAACAATAGCCAAAAGTTATAATTGTCCTTTAACAAACCCTCGGAATTCGCGGAGGGTTTTCGGACCACCGCTCTGCCGCTAGGTGACTGCACTGTCGCGCGAATACCGATGTAATCAGCTCTCCTGTGTCGTTCAGTTAGCCGCCATCTGCCGTGACTAACAGGGAGTCTCGAGCAACTGAAGTATATTGACGGAAAGTTTGGGATAATACAGTGATTTGAACTCCCTTGAACGTATTCCAATTCAACGAAAACACCTATCCTATGTCTGAGGATGTCAAGGATGGGTATATTAATACTAGGATTTCTGCAAAACGATTCTCAGTTGCTTTTTTACCTTATATCCCTTTCTCGACAAATTTCGCACATGGACTTCGGAAAAACTAGGACATACGTCCACCTCAATTTTAACTTTCAGGAACAGAACAATGCCTCATTATTTCGAGTTACGTTTACGATCAAGGCACTACCAGCACTAACGAACGACCAAACAGATCTAGTTCCACTTCCCAATTAAGATGCGTGTGAGAGATCGCTAGGACCAGCTTGCCCGGAAAACGTTAGTTTAACCTCTCGCCACCAAGATGTCAGACACTTTTCTCGGTCTTTTTTTGTAGCTCTGCTTTTTCATGGTCTCGGTACGAGGAGGAGGATCTCGCTGAGACTGCGTTAGATCCCGCGATAGACCGTGGTACTCATTTTACATGAGTGCTCTACTAACCGTCTCCGAAACATATTCAAAAGAAGAAAGAGTTCGGCAAACATGTACCTTCTTTCACTTCGATGCTGAAACCGAAGTCGCCAACCTTCACAATCCTTGGGCCTGCGAAGAACACGTTCTCCGCCTTTATGTCCCGATGAATGAACATCTTCTCATGCTAAAGAAAAGAGAAAGTAATGATCAGGTAAACCTGGGAATCAAAATAAATAATTCTAAAATTTGATTATGACTCAATAACATATTATGTAGGCAAGCAGCTTAGGCATGATATGTGTCTCGCGAGTCCAAATTGTATCTTTACACTGTAAACATTGCTCAACGGGATTTTTTGCATAGTGAAAAAATGTGTATGTGTATGAACTATTCATAGATATGGAAGAGTTTGACTAGACTATGAAGGCCCATGATACAGATAATTTCTTTTGAACACTTTTAATTATAAACATTATCCGGTCTTGACTTCAATATATTTTCTCGCAACTTCAAAATTTGTGGTAAATTATTCAATGCGATATCTGAAAAGGGAGATTTGGGAATGGTCTCAATCCTTTGCTAAATTATCGTTGCTTAGAGTCAGTTTCACCAAGTTCGTTCAATGCCTTAAACAAGATTTTCCGAGCAGTGAATCACGATTATCGAAATGCGCGTTTCACCAACTTCTTCATTCACGATTTATGAGAAAAACGCGATTTGCGCTTAAACCCTTCGTTCACCGATTTCCTTCAACTCAGCAACAATACGGCGTCCATTTTGGCTCGTTACTTGATTTATACGTTCTTTTCTTCATGCATGTTGTTTTTTACCCTTTTTATTTATAATAGTTTATGTCTAACTGCACGCAACCTTGTGTGAATGATCTCCGAAGCCCCGTTCTGACCAGGATTTTTCTCTGGGTAGTGGAGGAATTTCCAGAGGAGGAAATGTCATTCAATACTTCTGTACTATTAATCTCGAATTTTGACTGTACAATGTATCTATGATTTTTTTAAAATAATAAGATAATAACTACGTATTTCATTAATTTTTTAAAAGTATTAAATCTGCCACTGCCCTCGAGCCCTTGATTGGAATCGATGGGATCGTCCCTTGCTTGGTTCTGCAGAGTAACTCAGTTTATTATCCCCCACGTGGTCAGACGCAGTTTGTAACTGCTTTTCTGATAATGAAGTTTATTTATTTATAAATAATTGACGATTACTTTTGCCGGTTGAAACTAACGAGACATAATTATTCTACCTCTTGGATCGAAACGCTCGCAATGTATTCGTGATTAAATTTACTTATCACGTTTAAGAAAATTGCGAATAATCTCCGTTTTCTGAATTTGGGTCTCGGTTTCTTTTTTTCCTGCTGAACGCGCGTCACCCGCTTTCCAGATGAGAACCTGCTCCCGACGGTTCAGGGAGAACAGAATCAGGCCCGAAGACGACCGCAAGGAAAACTCACCCGCAATACTTCTACATGCTTACCATGTACTTCACAGCCGAGACAATTTGTGCGAAAAGCCCTCGGGCATCTGCTTCCTGAAAGCGACCAGCTGTAGTGATCCTGTTGAACAATTCTCCCCCACACGCGTATTCAAACACCAGATGAATGCGACTGTACGTCTCGAGAACTTCGTAGAGCCTGAAACGAAACGAACCATTCCAAAAACATTAGAAAATACAAAATCCTCCATTGTTTTCTTCACACCAGTTTTTGTAGTTCTGCACGGATACTACACTAAGAAGAAACATTGGTCTGTCAAATAAGATTATTGATATATCTTGAATACAATGAAATCTAATTTCATGTTTTAGAGGGTTCGTGTGAAAATAAAATAACAAAGTAAATGAAACTATTAAACAATAAACATACGGTTAAAAACTACCTCCTGCACCAGTGCTTCTACACTGTAAAAGAATTTATTGATTTTAATAAAAGTTAAATTCGTCTTGTACTAAATCACGCCATTACTGTAGAACTTTTTTAAACAACTTATAACAATTTCAAAAACTATTTTCTTGCATGATTGTGTTGCCGTATGGCTCATATTAATTTAGTTTTATGTGTACTCAACTTTGGCACGGTTGTGTACATAAATTCTGTAGCCCCATCCTGGCCCGGGTTTTTCTCCGTTTTTCCTTCGGGTAGAGGCGGATTTTTTATACAGGTTCTCTAGGCTTTGTCTAGGGGCGTGTTTATTGTAATAATACATCGTGAATTTAGTGTTATTTCAATTCTTAAGTTTAAAACACTATACTCAGAATAATCTATAGTTCGATAATAACTTGTACATGTAAGTTTTTGTGTAAAATTACAAACATATTGACATTCTATTAGTATTATAACTCGCAGCTAACTTTTTATCTTATCTAGGAACTTATGCAAAAAAAATTTTGAATCCGCTTCTGCCTTAGGGCCCTTGATCGAAATTGATGGGATGGTCCCTTGCTTGCTTCCGGAGAGTGAATTAGTTTATTGTCCTCCACGTGGTCATACATGGCAGTTGGTACTGTTTTTTGACAATAAATATATTATTAAATTTATTACTTGGCATACCATCAAAATTGTATAATGGAAATATTGGGTTTTCAGAAGACACAAAAACAAGTGCCTGAATACGATAAGACACGTTCATCCCACTGTATTTACTAACAGATCACAATCAAGAAGCGTAAAAAAGCGTGCAATGACACTGTATGCTGGTGTTGGTCCAACAATGATCTGTGAACAGTAAACTGTTGTTATTCTATCCACAAAATATCTCAACTGAAAGTTATAGTTGCTCCAGTAAAAATATTACTATATAGTAAGAATAGCTGCAATCTTCTTAAAAGCACAAATGTTTTCTAACTTAGTAGTTTACGCCATAAAATAAAACCAAGGTGGATGTATTGTAGTGGGTTGGATTTGCAACAGAAGATGTTAAAACTGGATTGTAGGGAGGATTTAAAACTACCATATAGATAGGTCATATTCACGCTCAAAGCTTGGATAAGACAAAAATGACTCTGTTTCGTTTCATTTTACGGCTAAACAATGCATAATAATTGCCACCGCAGGAATCAAAGGCAATTATACGAACTCAAATGTTCCCCTCATATTATGCACCTTCATCTGATAACTAGCTGTAACCGGCAAGGGAGTGCTCAACTCTGAACCTCACAGTATCTTCTGTCACACGTTAAAAAAAACTGATTAGACCTACTTGTTGATTTGAAACATTTCATTACGTTAGTTTAAATCCGGGAGATTGGTAATAACGAATAGCGTTATAACGAATGAGACGAAACACTCATTATTGTGCAAGTGCATGCAGCCTCCCTCTTTACAAAGTGCTCGAGCCGCCACGAGAGCGCTATACGCAGAAGTATTCTGATGCCACCTTTTTGGTTCCAAACTCAGCTCACGCGCGTGTGTTCCATGAAACCGCATCAACAACGTTATTACTTCGGATCACTTCCGATTTTCTTTTCTGAAGAAACTGAGTTAATAACGAATCGATCTTTATTGACGTTGGCTTAAAAGAGAATTTAATTCGTGTGTGAGAAAACACGCTCATTAGATAAAAGTCACTTCAATTTCACAATTAAAGAACTGTTATTTACTTGTCTATGAAACGATTCTCCCAAAATTCAAGAATAACTGAATCCTGTGAACATTTCACAGAGAAAATGATGTTCATTATCGTGTTCACTGAGATGTCTGGTGTTTACGCAGAGGTCGGCCATATTGTCGACTGCTTTCAGGGACTGTATACTCCAAGTCATGTAACTTTGCCAATATGGCTGCCTAACACGAATTGCCAACATTACGAATTCAAGTTATATTTAAATAAATGTTCTGAGTAGTCACAAAACGAGCATTTGGTGTAAACAAACAAAGTCACAAGGTAATATTTGTTCAATACGCTCGATGCAGAAGGAACAGAACAGTGAATGTAACTGGTGACCGAGGTCGGCGATGGATTTAAGTTTTCAGAAATTCGAATTTTCTTCCAAATGAACTGGAGGTGCAAACATTACTACTCTTATGGACGACAGCGAAGTAAAAGCGTTGGGTACATTGAGCTCAAGCTCTGTACCAACATCGAGAAAGTTAGACTAACAATAAATAAAATATTTATAGTCAAGAGAGCTACCTATGACCACGTTGAGAATTATTTTTTTTTTGGGGGGGGGCTTTAGGGCTCGTCAACATCGAGGTCATTAGAGCCCAGAGAAAAATATAGTAATTGACTGCGACTAATATACAACAAAGTAATGAACACAGTTCCGTTCGTGATTTTTTCTTAAGTGAAATTTTCTCGAAGCAAAGAAACACGGTTTTGAGTGGAAGCGAAGTAGCGGCATGAAGAGAACTCATCCTGGTGGCGTCGCGCGCTTCAGCCGCCGCAGCTCACATCGCACACTTGATGGGCAATCGCGTCTGATCCACAAGAATAGTCCCGCTATACATAGAAAAAAGGCCACACCGCATTGGGCTGAGGAACAGGCGGAGACGCGGAAAGACCTTCACTTTTGTGCTAATTAAAGATAGAATATAAGATGCCGAGAACTTCGCCCCTCTGTCGCATTGTCAGCCGCGCTCCTCTTTACATTCGGACGGAGTTGGAGAAAAGTGAATTTACGCGAGACATAGGATTGTCGAGAAACGCAGCGAAAATATTTTGCAACGACGTGGGAGATTCGAATATGAAGAAGTATTACATGGTCATATTTCTGTGTCATATACACGATGAAATATATAATCAAAGGTTCTCTCAACGAGAACCTATGTCATCGATACGTGAACAAAGCTTGTGCACAAGACGGTTATATTTTTCATCTTATATCTTTGATCATAGATATATGACATAGAAATACGACCGTGTACTACCGGCCTTTCGAGCAAAAATATTTCAATTGCACCCAAACTACCAAAACTATAGCTCGAAGCGGTGGAAACTGCAGGAATGTCTACTCCTTATTAGAAAGTGGGTATCGAACCCGAGGTTACCCCTTCTAGTGAGAGTACGCTAGCCTTGAGCTACAAAGTGCCATTATTGTCTAATAATGGCAACGCATCCGTCTTTTCTTTAAAGTGACTACTGCTACCAATACGTTTTGACGTTCTAATCCCATGATGGCCAGGAGCATTTCGGAATTATTATGATCGTGTCTTTCACAACGACAATTTTCTGTCACGTGTGGAAGGATAAAGACGATTATTTAGTTCAGCAGAGAGATGAAGACCTGGAATATTAATTAAATATGTTTAGTTATTATATCTTAGCCAAGTTTGGTTATTAGAAGCACATTATTACTTCTTTTCTTTTATAATATTCTATTTCTCGGGTAAATTTTTAACATTTTAAACATACCCGAGAATAAGCTAAGTGCATTAAGGATACGAAGTACGACATGAGTCAATTTATATCAGCCAATAGGTGTTACTGACTTATTTCATTTTAATTTTCTTTCAGATTATATCCATCTCGGAGTGTAGAACAATTTTTTGAACGGATTTTATTACTGTAATTCGAGTCGGCATTTTCTTGAGAAAGACGCATTATTTTTTCAAGTCTGCAAAAGATAATGGAAAATTAAATAACGTTTTTATTTATTCAGATTTTCACGTAAAATAAAAACCACATTTATGTACATGAAAACATCTAAAATATAAGCCGGGGTCAAATATTTATTTTCAGTAAATTCCTAAAAGCAGATCAGAAACTCCGGTTCGATCAAAATATATAAGGAAAGTTTTCAAATTTTATTTTCGTAGAAGGGATAAAAATATAACCACAATATTTTCTATCATAGAATATATTCTACTTGACTGATGCCGAATCGTTCCGTCCCTTTTGTGATTAGTTGTTACTTTCCCTTTTGCGTTAACTTTAAAACTTCTATACGTTTATGTTTGCAGAACCTTCTAATATTAATGTTCCACTGAAACATATGATTTTCGAGGTACACGCGTGTATCGAAGCGACAAACTTTACACTTCCACCTATATCGGACAACACACGAATTTTTGATATCTTTCAGTTAGTGAATCATAGCTCCCAATATAATGTGTGTATAAATATCACACTGTCATCACCACCGTTAATGACATACGACACCGCAGGTGAAGACAGTTGTGCATTACACTGTTAATACCATTAAAAGGAGTAATTTCGATTTTCTACGTACGTCAGTGATAATCTGCAGATCAATGTCATTCAGAGCAGAAAAAAACTCACTCCGCATGTAGGACGAAAATCTTCCACAAAATTCATAACGCTTGCGACGGAAGCTTGAGATACAAACTGGGGACTCCCGCAATAACTCAGACACATAGCAATTCGCGTCCACTAATCAACAGGTTGATTAGCTTTTCACCCTTTTCTCTGGGTATATATTCTCCAGAAGATGTATCCAAGATTAATTTATTACTTTCTCATAATATTCGGTTAAAATAAACGTCGAACTATAATATTCATCATAAAATTCGTACTTCGACCAGGTTTTGTCCGAATCTTGTAAACCGTGTTTCTACTCCGACAACAACAAACACCAACTACCATTTCATCACTCATCAACTAAAAACGTTGATAAGTGGTCAAAAGTTAGAAAAAATAATTAAAGAAGTACGATCTTATGATAGAAGAATACTATATATTTAATGACGTTCAGTTCGCAACATTTCAACATGATGTTTACGCGATAATTCTAACGAGAAAGATAACAGATAAAGTAAAATGAAATGTACATAAAATGGTGTTTTACTTGTTGTTCTGGATTGTGATGGCGATGACGTAGATCAATGATGGGATTGTATTGATGATTAACTAAGTGTCTAGATTATACAACGGTATGACTCAATTGAATTGAAGGTGATAGATTCAGAGTGTGTTTTTAACTGCTAGATTTATTGATGTAATTAGGTATGATTATTTAGTTAGGTATAAATAAATATAGTATTGTAAATAGTGGATCTAGTATGTTGTGTTGAGCTGGGTGTTTTTTACTGATGTATGTAATTTTATAAGTGTTGGATTATCCTATATGAGTCTGTAATATTTTTGAGGAACAAAGCCTTCGCTGTCGACACGTCTGACAAGTCAATAAAGCTATTACCTAAAGGCACGAATTTCCTTTTATGAAACTTCTCTCGGAGAGGTTTCTTGACCTTGAACATTTCCCCCGGCGCGATCAATGGGCAGCTTTCTTCCCCACGTCTCTGTGTTCGGCGACGCGAGCTCTTGAAATAGAGTTCGCTCTCTGGGAGGACAGGCGGCTCGCCTTCACGATGTCAGCATCGGTACATCACTCACCTAATGATGTTGGGATGATGGATGGTGTCCACCGCCAGAATCTCCCTGTTGACCATCCTTCGTGTTTTTTGGTCAAACTTGGACTTGTCCAATATTTTAATGGCGACGCGCTCTATCGAAAGAGAAAAGGAAGTCGTTAGCGTCATAGAATTCTTGACCGCATGGACTAGGAGTATCATCGTGAGAAATAAACCAAAAGAAACATTGGCGGGGCATAGAGTCATTTTTGAGGGTGTTTTATCGTCGTGGAATCATAAAAGCGCTAACGAAAAAAATTCCAAGTCCCGCGCGTTTGTTTGGATCAGATAATAATAATAATAATAATAACAATAATAATAATAAATTTATTGTCAAGAAACAGTACAAACTGCGTATGACCACGTGGAAGACAATAAACTAATTTACTCTCCGGAAGCAAGCAAGGGACGTATTCCATCAATTCCGATCAAGGGCCCGAAGGCAGAGGCGAATTCAAAAAAAAATATTTTTTTTTGATTCTTTTAGGTTTTGCAACGCCAGACCTCTGCAACGGGGAAAAAGCACCTATCTTACTTCCACCAATCGTACGCAATCTTGAAACTGCTTCCATATTTGGTGGACCAATACAAGACTAGTGCTGGTGGAAATACCTCTATTAAATCGTAACGTATCCCGAAGTTTGGGATGTATTCGTTGATGTCGTAGAAATATTGTAAGAAGCCCTGAGGATGGATAGAATATATCTGAAACTTTGACGAGTCGTGAAGTGTTGTTTTCGTTTTGACCTATTCCTCAAGATAATACTCCTCCAAAAAGTCGTAAATGTCTCGTAATTCTGAGAAGAGATTACTAAAAGTGTGTTAAAAGCGAACTATAAACTTATTAACTCGAAACTCATTCAAAGCTGAGAGCAGCACAACAATATTATTTATTTGAAATTTATATCTAATAAACATCAACACAACAGTGTAGTATATCGTTACAACGCTCAGATGCAGATCATTCGATGGATTGAGGTTATGTTAGAGAAACTAAATTACTTCGAATCATTATTCTTCGAACATAGCAATATTCGGAAATCATTAATTAATTTACTGCTACCAGAGTTTACAAACGAATACAGACATATTGTCTAAAATTTATAATTTTTCATTTCACTAATACTACTTTCATGGTGTGTTTTCTTTTATTAATTATATTTTTCATGTATGTGATGTTGTCAGGGATATTGATTCGTACACTTGTATATCAACCCGTGCAATTCAGTAGAATTTAACAAACGTTCTGTATTGACTGAAAAATTCTGTATTGTTGAAGGCAACTAATACAATATGAACGTTCACTATTCTCATCAGATCGTATCTGCTAACTGTCGGCAAGTTTCATTGGGTGTCATTTTTAGCACAAACAACGTAAACATGGCACACTTATGAATAATATTCAATGCAGTAATAAAATTAAATCATATTTAAACCCTCTCACACACAATTCTTTTTATTTTGTTCACACAACTACCGACGTCGAGCCGTTCGATTCTACCACCACGCGCCAGAACAGTCATTTGCGGCAACACTCATGTCAAGTAACATCTTTTCCGGAGGAATTCTGCCCACAATGGCGGCAAGGCGATCGGTTAAAAATATGTAATTATTAAACATTTGCTATCTCTCAAAGGGAAGGGTAAAAGATGAAACCACAGGAAATCGACAACACATCATTTAATGCTCAAACGTTTAATACACCATGGATGTGATTTACTACATTCGGTTACGAAGAAACGGTACGAAAAATTCCTTAAACAAATATAATTCACCTAACGACGACTGAAATTAGGATGGAGGCGTTGTGTGCTGCAATTAAAAATGTCTGCTTGCAAGGGCGTTTAAAAACTCATTTATCTCTAGGAATTTAACAGAGGTATCATTTGACTTTCGTCGTGGTCTTTCCATTTCCACCCAATAATAATAATAATAATAATAATAATAATAATAATAATAGCAGCAGCTTATGTGTCTCGTCTCCCGTTAATTGTGGCCCATTTACCTTTGAATGCGACCCTGTGAGAGGAACGACATTCGCAATTTCGACGTTCCGTCTTCCACCGCCATCTGGTACTGGATGCCTGAAATCTGGTTGGACGCATTTTGCACCGAGAACCACCCAACAATGAAGACATACCCCTTCTCATTCGAATGTTCTCTGAACATACCTTTGCAGAGGTCGTGGACAGCCATCTTGACTTGCGAGAAATTCCCGATGCCCAGGTCTCCTCGAAAGCGATAGAACCCCACCCTCTTCTCCATCGTAATCTCCTTAAGGACCCTCGGATCATGGTGAAGTGCCTGGACCAACTTCTGGTAAGGTGTTGAGCGAACTACAACTGCAAACATCCAAAAGGGTAGTGTTGTGAAACTGGAGTACAGCTCATCTCCACATTTACTCAGAACTCCACGAAAAGAATTGGAGAGTGGGACCACTTTCGGTCAGGCGAAAATGGCGACGAGCCGGGAATCGAACCAGGGACTTGTGTTTTAACCACAGGGGTTTTATCCATTACAGCAGTGGTTCGCGTTGCACAACCGTACACCATTCCCACCCAGACGTCCAGTGCCTCCGCGAGTGGGTACACGGAAGGTTGATAGAGCACATTAATAGGAACTATGACTGGAAATGTCACCATTAGGAGATAATATGACACCAAGACAGAGTAAGAACCCAAGAGAAAAGAGCGCCATTTTAGGGATATTACGAAAGTGATATAGATGTTCAAAGTTCAATAACAAATGTACAAATTTCTGCCCATTAACAGTGATAGAGGATTTGCAGGAATTGGTGAATATGTTCTACCAGGAGTATCGCGGATCCTCGTAAATCGCAGTACTTTGAACATTTCTTGTTGAACTTTGAACATCTGTATCACTTTCTTAATGCCCCTAAAAAGGCGTACTTTTGTTTTGTTTTCGTACTCGGTGTTCGTGTCATTTTATCACCAAATAGTGGTATTTCCAGACATCAGTACTCCTATAATTATACTTCCTATTAATGTGTTCCATCATCTTTCGATTCTTTACGTGGAGTTGTAGGATATTCTGTATACAAAAAAGGTGTTTGAAGGACTGTGTGTCCACCGCATAGCGCGAAGATGGATAGGCTAAAACCTAGAAAATTTAGCGCACGCGTTCTACAAAAGGCGACAAGGAAGAGATTTTTTAATTTCTGGGCTCGTATTTTTATCATCTTTTAAGCGCGCGGAAAAACCATAGAAAGTCCAGAGCTTCCAAATTCGAAACACTTGCTCTCCGGGGTGGGCCTAAGAACTATACCGAGATTCTGTTCGAAATTTGATAAATATATTTTATATAGAACATTTTGATCTTCAAGAACAGAGACTTTCAACTTTAAAATTTGGTTCATATGTTCCTGAGGGTAGGTCCAAGTAGTCCTCTGAACAATTCATTCGAAATACGAATTCTATTTTGTTTTACTTCTTAAGATTTTTTGTTCCAAACGCGAAAAGTTTGAAACTTTTTAGAAAATCACAGTTATATGGCTAGTACTAATACTCACTAATTTATAGGGGTATTTGCAAACATAAAACGTATACAGAGAGCATTCGCGAGACAACCGGGTCGGCTTCGTCGGCGCAGACCAGAGTCTTGAACATTGCTGAGGCTTGAAGAACGCGCCTGGTTCCCTATCACATTGTACACCTCGTAGAAGGGATCTGGACTTTTTTGAAAGGAACCTCGATCATCCCAAACTACTTTTTTCCGGATCATTTCATTATCAACAACTATTTTTACTTAGTTGTGCTCTACAAAAGTCGAGGTGTGTGGCGTATTTCGTGAGAAGGTCCACAGCGCTATCCATTCAATTCAAAATACTGATCCTTGAGATATATATATATATATATATATATATATATATATATATATATATATATATATATATATATATAACTATTGGTAATACCAAATTAAATATCCGCCCCTTTCTCTTTCACATATATAACGGTTCCATAGTATGTGATCTGGTCCTTCGTCTTTCTTTTCCCAACCACATACACATTGGAAATCTGCATATTTTCCAAATTTATCGAGATATAGGAAATATGAACTTCGCTCGGAATTTGTGAGGAATATTGAAGCAAAGACGCTCCCAGTTAGACGCGATCTCAGGAACACAAGTTCTGGCATCAAAGGTTAGGTCAACGTTTCGGAGCGTTTCCCGTTTGAGTTTTTGGGGCTCCGAACTTCCCTCTCCATAAGTTCATGCATTACGTACATGCGCACTTGCATTCCTAGCGCGTACGTTACGATGATGACGCTAACCGCGTAACGCACTTGGAAAGACCTAGTATAACCGATGCATTTTGTATAGTATACCTTCCACTCATTTCATACTACAAATTATAAACCCAAACAAACTGCTACTACACAAGCGTACACTAGTAAACTGTACTGTGAGTACAGCAGCACGTGCTCGTACGGCACACACCTAATCTCTCGCATACCCTCTAAGATATCAACATAACCTCAAATCCAGACCAGAATCTCACTAGCGTAGCACCAACCCCGTAGGTATATTTACGGCTCGCGTACCACCAACATCTGAGGCGTTGTAACGTACTCCAACGTGAGGCTAGGAGCGTTAGCGTACCACTAACTTCTGACCATGCGCCGAAGCAACGAGCATGAGGATAGCGCATACGATATGTCGCAGGTATACTACGCAAAACCTCCCGAATGTTTGAGACAGCAGTAATAAGGCGTAGAGCATGTCTATAAAACGCCTATTTTCCCAAAAGAAGAAAAATCCCAATTTTCTTAAACGTGATTAGATTCGGCTGCACATGCAATCATTGATAGATCTCATTGTGCAATTCAGCAAAGTTAAAGATGAACTTCGGAATGAAGAAATCGAAATCCGAATTTCAAGATGAGATTGGTCGTTTCAACTGGACTATAACATGTCCTGCAGATGAGAACGACTTGATATGCCAATCAACATGTGTAATGTGTTTGCTAAACTCATTGATGAACGTGAAACAGACAAATTATGATATTTGAGAAAATTCATCTAAGAATAACAGCATGGATTTTCTACGGGTAGGTACACACTCCAAACTTTGGGTTTACGATCGACATTTGGTTAGTTAATTTGCATTGTTAAAAAAGAACTTGCAAACAGCATCTCACCATGTATGAGGGCAATAAAAGACAGAAAGGTAATGGCAGAGTTAAAATTTTTAAAAAAGGATCCTAACAATTATTTGCTGTTTAACACTTAATATTTCCAAAATAAATCGTAGCAATTAAATATGGCATAAATTTGAGATAAACACTGACAAAAGAATTTATGACCGTCCTACACACACACACACACACATATATATATATATATA
>NNCF01131314.1:127271-141689 GCA_002313205.1 Laupala kohalensis | reverse complement strand
CTGGTGTGACTGTTAATAGATTTTTGGTCGAGGATCAGAGATAATTTTTTAGGAAATTTTTATTTTGTTAAGATATACTAGTTCAATAGGCAAAGGATTGTTCAAGATCTTCTAGAAAATTGAAGAAATGCGATTTCTCGTTGTATCTCGTTAACATAAGATAAGAGGTACATTGAGAATATTTTCTATAAAGGCATTATCCACTGATGACTCATTTTCATGAAGCGAGCAATTATGATATGTATGTTACCAATAACGTGGGAAATTCAGTCACACTGAATAATTCCTGGATAATGTGAAATCAAAGTCAGAAATGTTAATCGCATTTGTCACTTTGCATAGACATCGTGCATGTTACCCAGGCATCGGGGACATTGCCAAGCCAAGGAGAGGTAGAGTTAGTGACACAGAATATTCGAGTTAAATTAGCACACACATTATTGTTACTTTTATATTTCAGATTTTTTTCTCAGTATATTAGTTCCGAAATATATTAGAGTTTAAAATCTCACCAAGTAAAAACAATGTCGAATGTCAGGTGTCTTTTTAACTTTCAATATTGCTAGAAGAAGGAAAACTAGTGGTACAAAACCATTGCACTTTCTTTCGAATATACGTTTCTCTATCTGAGTAGCAAAAATTGTTCTTTTAAACTGTTATCTTTAGCGTCGTCCCTTTAATTTTGGTCTTCATAAACTAAATTCGACTCGTATATTTTAAGAATGTTTTAAATACGAATATCGTTATAAAATATATACTTTACTCTTTCCATAAAATATGTTTTTTTGTGTTTTTGTGTGCGAGTATTGTCCAACATTTGTCAATCTTTTTGTTAGTTTTTTATTGCCAAACCAAAGTGGTATGTAAAATTCTTTATCGTCTTTCTTTTCCCATTTTCTAATTTATCACCTCATAATCGGGATCGTCCATTCCCTTGGAAAAAAATTTTTTTTCTCTCCTGTTTTCTGTCAATTATTCTCGCAGCTTGTTCGCTTCTTGGAAACACTTTTTTTTAAATAGTAATTACCCACTCTCTATTATGACTTCTGCATACAATTAAGTTTATTGTGCTTTACTCTTTCATGCGTATTTCTATTCTAAGGTTTATTACTTTTAAATAATCCAATTCGTTCTGTTTTTCAATACTTTTTTTGCTGAATTTTTTGTGCTATTAACGACCTTCTTTTCTAGATGTCCAGTAACTCCATCACATTAATGGTTTCTTTTCTGTCTTCATTCAAATTGCGTATTTATATCAAAACTTTTTTCGCTGGTTATCTCTTAATCTGTTTCTCATCATTTATTCCAACAATTGGTTATTATTTTTAATATAAGTTTTTAATTCTTTAAAATTTTTACCATTTGCGAATTTAAATATTAGTTTTTTAAATAATAATAATGTTCATTCGCATCCTTATAAACGCGTAATTATTAACATATGTTCTGGTAGTTGTGGTTGACGCCACGAAGGCGCCACTGTTCGGACTTCTTGGCAGAGAATTTGACCATGAATTGTTTTGACAGTTAAGTGACTCCTCCGTCGGAGTGCGTTATTATAAGTGCGCCTTTTGTATTAGTGCTGAAGATCCCGTTTTCTCTGCAAATAGGGCTTTACTGGCCGCGCGGCAGTATCGTTCTCAGTCAGTCCCGAGTCGGAAGTCGTGAGTGTTCTTTGAGAATGGGATGTTTCTGCGCGTAAGTTGCGCTGTGCGAGAACATGGTGTTGTGCTCATTAGCACATATTCGGACATAAGTATAAGTTGCAATGACATCCAGATGATGCAACCATTCATTCGTCCCATTAAGACGATATTAGTGAGATTTTATTCGCGACATTTTGCCTTGTGATGGTATTCGTGGCTTCGGCGTGACCATGAGGCGCTACGCTACTGAAGTTATCTCATCTTGATGGTAATTCCAAGTATTATCTTAACAACGGACCGCAGCATCAAGGTTTGCTTTCATGTATAGCAATAGCATTCAAGAGAAATGGATCAAGACTGGAAATGGGCAATTCAATTTGGGACACTGTGAATATAGCTGAACACGTGCTCGCTACGCATAGCAATCATTTATTGCTGCATAGGAAGGGATCGCATATCCCTACATCATTTTGTATCTTTAATTACGTAATGTACTTTCATTTTATCCATACATTTTTGTCATTGTTTGATTTACGTTTTGTAGAATTAAGTAGGATAGATCAATGTTAATTGTATCAGTGATATTTCGAGTTGTTACATTTAACATTTCTCATTCAAAGGTTAATACAGTATCGATAAAAATGAGAATAAACAATATTCCTACTTTCTCATGAGTTTATTTTTATGTCCCTTTTCCTGTTAGCTATCTCAGTCGGCCTTACAACCCAACATTCACATGGGCATTGTACCTGTGAATTACATTCATACGTGTAAGGTTTGGCAGCATACCAGAGGTAAAGTCTACCTTCTAACAAATAATAATAAATTTATTGTCAAAAAAAACAGTACAAACTGCGCATGACCTACTCGGTAACACTTGACCATCTGTTCGTATACCAACAACTTGTGTAATCTTGCAGCTTATTTAAAACAATCTTCTAAAATATCCGAATCCGGCAAACGTTCCCCATCCGATCGGTTACGCTGTAATTCTTTCAAATCAAATTGAATATCTTCACAATTCTCCCACCAAACTCTCCCAAACCTTCGATATCTTGATTTGGGACATCTCCATTTAATCGCGACAGCACTCCGTAATTGCAGTACTTAGACCAACATCCCTTAACTTTATTTTGCGTATAATCTGATTTACACGTTTGTTTAGTATGTTTATAATTTTTTCTTCTGTCTCCTGCATATGGATCTTTATCGTCTCCTCTCCATGAGTTGTGTTTGTAGTGTAGAGACAGTGTGTCAATTGTCAAGCGAAGATGCGATAGATATTACAAAACAAGGTATGAATTTTAGATTTACTAAAGTATTTGGCAAAAGAGACAATAATTCATATATTACTATCTCATTCGCTGCCCCTCTCCTATTAATTTCCTCCCTGTGCCACCGTAAACCATTTGCCAAAACTTCTATGCCACTCTTGATGTTTTCTTCAAGATATTTATCCAAATGTCGAAACCTATCACTTCTCATATACGTCAGGAAAACTGTATACGCCGTTTCGTTCTCTTTTGGTCCATTCATTTTCATCTACAATGTTCACGGAGTTTTCACTTGACTTATCCTCTTCGTCTTACCCTTTAAAACGCTTAAATTGACTGCATGACTTTTCATTGTCTCCCATGTATACGCTCAACCTAAATACGTTTCCCAGGTCCACATAATAAGAGAAATTCAAACAGCATGACATGCACCACACGTGGTTCTGTTTCATCTACTTGTCTAAGTTGAAGAGCCTCGAAGATGTTAGAACTGAACGCTTTCTTCCATATTGAAGTGTTGATACATTTTAGAAATTAATGGCTCAAAATTCATAAAAAGTAGGGCAGGTATTTGGATTATGTCCCTTAATCATGTAGTACCACATACACCACTATCAAGGTCTTTCGCGTTATATCTTTGTCAGGTATTGATTGGCGGTTGTGGACCCTTTCTGAACGATGAAACATTTTTTATATCTTCCAGTTTAAAAATCTTCGCATGACAAGAATTCCTAGAATACATCCAGTCACGATCCTCCGAAGGTACAACATGACGCGATCTGTATTGAAAATTTTAGAGAACTAAATTTAAATAGTCCTTTTGGTTGTAAGCTATAAAAATAAAAGGAATAGCTTGTTGAACACTCGAATCAAATAGTCACCATCTCAATAATCTTTCAAAATTGATATTCTTTGAATTAAACAAATAGCACAGTCGCAGAATGGGTCTATTATGAAGACAACTGACTTTCAGAGTATCTCTGGAGAGGGTCGAGTGTTATGAGATATTTGGAATTTCTGGAGCCATATGTCAGGTAAATAACACTGTACAACGAGAGAAGCGGAAGTTTCTCAATTTGTGATTAGAAATTAGTATACCGTGTTTTAACCCTTTCTCGCGATCAACATGTTTCTTTCTAATTCATTCCAGCCCGTTAAGTTGGTTGGGTAATTATGTACCGAACGTGCGGTCATCGGATCTATGGGCATGACCTTAACTACAAGCCTTTCTGGTCAGGCTCGCATACTGACCACGTGGATCTAATCAGAGCTTCCTCTAAATTATATCAAAAATATAAGAGTTATGGTGACGTCATACTCAAGACCAACTTTAAACCTAATGAAGCACTTATATTTGTGAAATTATAAATGTGAATTATTTGGGATGTCTGTTACATAGAAATCTGAAAAAGTACCAATGAACTTATTTGAAATTTCAATGGATTATTGGGTTATTGCAACTAATATTCAAAGTATGGTTAATATTGATGAACTACAAGCAGACGAATTGAAGTTGGTTCCTATTCAGTGGATCTGAAACTTCAGTCGCATGAGTGTTGACTACGAAATTTACTAATGTGTCCGCTAGAGTTCGATTGCTTTACTTGAGGTGGACAATCCACTGAACGTATAATCTACGTGACCGAATAGTAGAATCAAAAATATCGAAAGACTGAGACGAATGTTTTCAAGTATACAACCTAAAAGTGAAATAAACATAAAAGAATTCAGAGATCTTAAATATGATGTTTTTTCTTTTTTTGTAAAGTGTATTCTACTTAGATATTAAATTATTACGTAATTACTTTCATATTAACATACAATACTGAAAACTCTGTTTCTTGTAGGTTTTCTCTAGTGGTATTTCATTTTTTTAAATCAACATTTTTTTCATTTATTCTGGCTTTTAGTACAGAGACCGCCTTGTCTATAACTAAGACAATACAAGGCTCATTCTCTCTATTTTTTTATATTTGTTTTATTGTATTTTATAGCGCCTGATAGCTGTTGTGAACAACAATCTCTGCCGCGAGGAGACCGACGCTCATCTACCTTCTAGCATTTCTTTATGTATCTTTTTTTTTCTCTGGGGTTTTAAGGGCTCGTCAACAGCAAGGTCATTAGAGCCCATATTTTTATATGTTCCGAATTAGGCTGAATTGTGTTACAAAATTGCGGAATAATTCGAACTTTTGTTTAGTGCTTATTCTTGCCTGATGATGCAGTAGTGTTGTCAATTCTGTAGTTTTAGTTCTTCATATGTATTCTGCTCTTTCCCGTCCATGTAGGGACAGTCCCACAGTTGATGTTCACTGGTCTCTCTTTCCTCCCCACAGATACAGGTCGTGCCCTTTATTGTTTGCCTTTCTGCTAAGTATGAGATGACGTTTCCATGACAGTTAAATATTCTGTAATATATGGATTCAGTCTGTACCATTCCGTATTAGCATGTTGAAATATCACATCCAGGATATATTTATTTGTCACTCTTCCTTTTGTAGTCTGCTTCCACATTGTCTTCCACGCTATTATCATTACATCTGCTATCTTCTTTTTGCAGCTTTTTTCCCCTTCAACTATATCCATTCCATTTATATTTAGTTTTCCTTTCGTTTGTACCTGCCTACGTTAATGTAATTTAACAATATAAAGATCTAATGGCATTATGCCATATATCACTTCCAATGCTTTGTGCGATATTGTTTTTTACACACCTCCCATTGCCAATACAAGTTTTCTGTATTGTATTTAACTTCTTTTCAACATATTGTGTAGCTACCCTGTATCCCCAAGCCGAAGATCCATACGTTAAAATTAGTCTTATTGCTCCTTTGTATAATTTGGCTTCTTCCGACTGTCCTATTGTAAAATTTGTGACTATTGAAAACCTACACGTATTAATTTAAAATATATTTCCCTTGCTTTTGTAGATATGTAGTCTAGATGGCAATGGATAAGTAATTTCTCATTCATTATTAAACCGAGAAATGTATGTGTAGGAACAAATTTTACTGGTTTTCCATACATTTTTATACATAGAATTCGTCTGTATTTACAGCTGTGTCCAACCACGTCACCCACGTCTTTGACACTGAGATACGTGATTTATCTCTTACAAATTTTTGTTCTATTTGCCCTATTTTTCAAGGTTTTGTTTTTCTAAGTCTTTCCTACAGTCTTCTTCTATTATAATAGTTAAATCGTTGGTGTATGCGAAATATTTTAACCCTTCCTGTTGTAATGAATCTAGAATATTGTCGAAAAGAATAGTCCAGTAAAGGGGACCTGTCGACGAACCTTGAGGACAGACTCCTGTTGCTTTGTGAATAATTTGTTGATTACCTATTTTCAACGTGAATTATCTATCTGTTAGATATAATAAGAGTACCAATTTTCGTAAGTAGGCTGGGACTTGTTTTCTTTCCATCGTTTGTAGTATAATTTCCCAATCAGCAAGAACTAAAAAAATACATATACAATATCTGTTATCTCTACCTGTTTTATCAGACAGTAATTGCTGCTGACCTTGTTCTGTCCCACGTCCTGTTCTTAAACCAAATTGACGTTGTTTTAACATTTTTGTTTCTTCCATATATTTATTGATCTTTTGGTCCAAGATCTTTTACCAAATGTCGACGGAAGTGCTATAGGTCGATATGATTTGCAAAGTCGCTCATCTCGACCAGGCTTCAAAAATAATTTCAGTTTTGCTATTTTCCATTTTGCTGGAAAATATCCTATCTGTATACATGTATTATATATTTTTAAAAGTCTATTATTATGTGATCATGCATCACTTGCACCATCTCGTGTCGTATTTCATCATATCCCGGACTCTTCGTTTTAGATAGTTCTTTAATAATATTATGAAACTCCACTTTGCCTTTTTTTCTGTCCGTCTTTATGGAAGCTATTTTCAAAGTGTCTCTCTGTGGGATTAAGTTGTTTAATAAATCTTTACCTACATCTCTGTAGGTTTGTTTATATTCACCATTGACAAGCAAACTTTTCCATATTTCTTTCTGCTTTTCTTTACCTGCACCTATCTTGTACGGCATTTCCCTGTGGAATTTTGCGTTGCTTCATCCACAAATCTTGCCCAATCTGACGTTTTTGCTTGAATTTTTGCAATCTTGACCATTTTAAATTCTGTCCATAATTCTTTTACGTCTTCACAGCGCTGTCGTTTGTTAGTGACATTTTAACCTTTTCTTTTTTCTTTTTGTTAACTCTTGTGTCCATCACGTTTCTCCCTGCTTGTTTTTTTTTAATTTTTCCGTATCTCAATGCATCTTGTGAGTATATCGAATTGTATTTCGTCTACCTGTCTTCTTATTTCCTTCTCTGTATTTGCATCGAGTATACTTTGTGTCCATGATGTCATCTTCGTCTCCAGTTGATGGTAACATGTGGCGTTCTGTGGTGTGTCCTCTGTATTATATCATTTTCTCGCACAATTATTCTTATACCAACATGGTCACTTTCAACACCTTCTGCTATCTCCCATGTCTGCAATGTGCGTCGTTGACATGCCTTGTTGTGAGTTAAATCAGTTATTGATGATCCTGCTTCTCCATTAAATGTATTTATTCCGTACCTATTATGTAAAATTAAATTTTCTTCTATGTTTATTGTAACAATGAATCGTGAATTTAGTGTTATTTCAATTCTTATGATTTTTAAACCCTATACTCAGAATAATCTATAGTTCGATAATAATTTTTTACATATAAAATAAATTTTTTGCGTTAAATTACAAACTTATTGACATTCTAGTAGTATTATAACTCGCAGCTAACTTTTTATCCTGTCTAGGAATTTTTGCTGAAATTTTTGAATCCACCTCTGCCTTAGGGCCCTTGATCGGAATTGACGGGATGGTCCCATGCTTGCTTCCGGATAGTAAATTAGTTTATTGTCCTCCACGTGGTCATACGCAGTTTGTAATGCTTTTATGACAATAATTTCTTTTAGTAATATGTAATAAGTTCTCATTAGCAAGTGTATTACAATAATACACGGTCCATTTATTTTTGAATACTTAATTAAGAAGAAATGTATATTTGTTAAAATTCCACCCATACCATTACTTGAAATAGAAGATATAAACGCCAACATAATTTCCCCCAATAGTACAACACTAATACTGTATTAAATTTTAAGAAGAGAACCTTAATTTAAAAAGCAATGTAAATTATTAACTTCGATTCATGAAAATATTTACATACATTCTTCCTAAAACCTTCATGTCATCCGTAATTACATAATCAAAATACGCGTATTCAATGTTAACTATTGAAGCAAAATAAATCAATACACGTGATAAATGTTTGTAAAATTAATACAAGAAATTTTCAAAGCCAAATATGTACAATTTTGATGAGTGTTTCAATTTTTACAACAATGTTCGAATAAATGGTTGTGCGAAATAAAAATAATTTAAATAATATCCAAAGAGAGTAAAATCAAAATAAGCAAAACACATTATGTTCTCTGCAATTCTACTATACATGAAGTCCTCCTTTAGACTCCAGAGTTCTCCTGGATCCAGTTGCGTACGGAAGCGACTCGAGAGTACACGCCGGGGTAGTTGGGACGAGCGCAGCCATAACCCCAAGACACAACACCGACCAACTTGTTCTGAGCAACCAAGGGACCACCAGAGTCACCCTATGCACAAAAAGAGTCGTTTATAAGAGATGTCACTCAACAAAGAACTAAAGAGATTAAAAATAAACATTCTTCATTTCTTACCTGGCAAGCGTCCTTGCCTCCTTGAGTTACACCAGCGCAGATCATACGGGCAGTGATATTTCCACCATAGGCGGTATTGCAAGTTGCTTGATCAACGATGGGCACAGTGACCTCCTGCAGGATAGTAGAATAGCTGCCTCCATCCTATATACAACAAAGAAGTAGGAAAGTAAGAATATGACTTGTTAATATCAAATTTTTATTAGAAATATATTAGAGGATTGTACGAACCTTGAGTGCTCCCCAGCCTGTGCAGACAGCGTCAGTTCCAGCGCTCACAGGAGCATCCTGCTCGGGCAGAGCAACGACGGCTTGTGAGTCGCCGAGAGCAAAAGCACCACTGATCTAAATAACAAACAAAAAGAAAGTTATTTCCAGAAAGTGTCTATATGCCTCACGTACGTAGCTGATTATTTAATCAAGGGAGAGCATGCTTACCTGGAACAGAGCGAAGTCGTAGTCAACGGTCAAAATGTTGTACTGTGCGTGACGGACTACGCGGCTGACGGAGTAGACAACGCCACCGGAATCACGGATGGTGCTACCCGCACGGATGGTGTAACCAGAAGGGATGCTAACAAAATAAAGAGAATAATACATACACGTACTTTGATAATTATTGAGATTATGTCAGTATATAATAAACGAATAGTGAACGTACTACAGGGAGCAGTGAGCAGCAGAGAGGACATAGTTCTCGGTGATGATGGAGCCAGCGCAAATGTGTCTTCCAGAGTGTTGAAGGGAGATCTAAAAAAAATTATATTCTTTTTATGTTTCTTTGTGAAAAGTCCTGTGAAATGTTTGGTTTAGTTTTTGAATGTAATTTATTTAATTTCATATTTTTCTGTATTTTTTAGAATAATATCATTATCTAAATGATATGATATCATATAAATTTTAATCGCAGATGTAAAATTTTGTGCTAATGAATTAAGTTCTACCTTAACAATACTTCTTTGTTTTTTTGACTTAATTATATTAAAGGTAGTACCAATTATATCTCTCAATTTTTCAAAGAATAGAAAAATTATAACTATAAGCAAGGATATGAGAATGCATGAATAAAATATTCACCTGGTATGGATACTTCTCAATGGTGGTGTCAACACCTCCCACAATGCGTCCGTCAAGACGGGGGTTGGGGTTCAGTTGGGTTGTGCCGGCTAGAATAGATATATATTATTGAGTAATATTTTTTTCTAATTAACTATATATCTTGATTGTACTGATGGAAACTACTTATATGTTTCTGCGCAATTGGTTGACTTACCGAGAGCGGAAGCAACTAGGCAGAAGAGAACTACGAACTTCATGTTGAAGAGTGTATCCACCAGTGCTACCATGGATCCTCCAATACTTATCTAAAATCACAATCTAATCTTTAAGGAGAAACTCTTGAATTGGATTTTCGAGTGATGCACTAGATTATGATAATTTCCAATTGTTCTTTATTATGCAGTGTTTTTTCGTTTTTTTATGGTACAGGTATTTTCTCACTAACATTTCTAATATGTATATATGTATAGAGTGTAAATGGGTCAAATATTGAGAAAATATGTATGCAATATTCTTAGTTTAGTATTTTTCTTCTTTCTGTTTTGTGGGCAGTCTCTTTCAGCGTATTTTATAACTCTTTTAAATTGTCTTTGTAGAGATTTTAATATGTTTATGTTGATTTTGTGGTTTTTAAAATTCTTTTAAATTGTTCTAACTCTCCATTAATCATTTTTCTTTCAATTGTGTTCGTAAGACGTATTTAATAATTCAGCAATTAATCATAAGTTTGGAAGGAATCAAATCGAAGAATGTAACACAAATATTTGAGTTTTTATTTCACTCTTTCTGTGGAACATTCATTGAAACTGCAAATTTACTACAGCCAGTTGTTATTTGATTTTAAGTATTTAGGAATAGTCTTTTCGTTGGAAAGTATATTTTTTCATCTAATGATATAATTATAATTTTATGTAATTATTTAATTACCTTATTCAAAAACACAATTGTGTAACAAAATAACTATTTTGTACATGAATTAGTTCTTTCAATAACCCCCATGGTAATGCACACTGGCAAGACATCGGAAATGGATCATTGTAATGGAATATTAATGGGGGGGGGGTAATAGTAGGCCCTTCAAATGAGAATTATATTGTTAAGTGTAATGCTTAATTTGTGAGTAATATTTATAATTTATGTGCAGATTGGGCTGAGTAGCGTATCTTCAGCATTTTATTAATATCAGAGGAGTCATTCTCCATGTAATCGGTTAAATTATTCCCAATCGCAGAACTTTAAATGGTTTAGACACGTGAAGAAAATAAATATCAGTGCTTAGACTTTTCAAGTAAAAACATTGTAATTAAGAAATAAAAATTAAATTTTAGTCAAAAATCAGTTACAAAGGATTACTGCGTATGACCACATGGAGAACAATAAACTAATTTGCTCTCTGGAAGCAAGCAAGGGACCATGCCATCAATTCCGTTGAAGGACCCAAAGAAAATGGGTAATTTATCATTTTTCGTCTCCATAAGAGAAGAATAAAAATAGTTGATTACATGGCATAATATCAACAGAATATAAACAAATATATAATACAAAGAATACAATTTTTTTGACAAGTACGGACGATTATCAAATCCGGAAATTATTCGGTAAAGATATAGTGAACAATTGTGTTAATGAGTCTACCACCCCTGCGTCAGAGCCTAGAGAGCCTACACATAAAATCATTCTCTACCCAGAGGAAACAGGAGGTACGTTACTGTGTTTACGTACGTTAAGTTGAATACGGATAAAAATGAATTTTTACGAATAATAAGAAACTATAATAATATGTGGGAAAATGGTTTTAAAATTTAATCAGTTATTATTGAAAGTACAATATTAATCATGTTACGTCGAATGAAAATGGGAGACAGGACCGGGGTTCGAACCCGGGACCTTGAGCTCTGCGCGCTCATGCGCCTACCGACTGCGCCATCCCGTTCGCCACCCGGGCCCGACTACCATTCTCATTCAACTTGTGAAACCCGGGTGGTTTCGGGCCCGGGTGGCGGGTAGATGGGCCCGGGTGGCGAACGGGATGGCGCAGTCGGTAGGCGCATGAGCGCGCAGAATCAAGGTCCCGGGTTCGAACCCCGGTCCCGTCTCCCATTTTCATTCGACGTAACATGATTAATTTGTTACCTGGCGGTGAGGTTCACCGAAATCTAAGAGATTTCTATGAAAGTACAATAGCAATGGCGTGATAGTGTATAAAAATAATTTACATATTTCGGTCGTTACTTCTGCTTTATTAATTCAGATTTACTCAATTTTTAGTATATATTTTTCTCTTAGGAATATGAAATGAAGTGTATTTTCCATTTACTAACAATAGTTTAGGAAGTTAAATTCTTTCTCAGACAATTATGGGTTTCAGAAACAGTAGAGAAATTGGTAAAAATTTTACTGTTGTATTGTCTCGTACTGTTAATAAGATTCGTGAAAAATTGATGTTACTTCCATATTTCGGCCGTAATACCAAAGGATTGATTATAGTACATTTAATATTTTATAAAAAAACATTTCCTATAATTGTCTTCCAAGATCTACGAATACCTCGAAGGTTTTAGAATTTCTGATTTGTTAAATAGAGAGCTTTTTTCTGAATGGGATTATTATATATAATGTTCTCCTTATTTGGAGAACGACATTAACTCTAATTCCGATGTAAAGAGTAGTTATAAGGAATCTCTTTAGCTATCTCATAGTGGTGATTAATGTTGCATGTTGCTTTATCAAACTCTAGAGGTAAAGGTAATAAATTAACCTAGAAGATATATTTTAAATATAAATAGGATATGTTTTCTGTATTTTGACATTTCGGCTATTTTTATTCTTTTTTATCCTTTTCATCTTTTTTTATATTTACTTATACTTACACACAGATATACACTTTAATAATAATAGGGACATTGGGAAATGGCAGTGCTGTTAAATATTGCAAAGTACAAAAATTCTCCATCGTTTTGCGCAATCAGCCAAGGGGCGCGTGTCTGTTTTATTAGAACCACTTTTGAGTGGTTAAAAAACGATACATTTATTCCATCAAGAACAAGCAACTAAACAGACTGTGTTGGATACATTAATTATTTTCGCACTTTAACAAATATAGCGCGGCGTCTGTTGTATATTGAGATTGTTGATGCAAGACATGAAAGATAAAGACTTTTCTCATTTTTTTTCTTAAATTATTCAACAGTTAACGTACTTATTACGATCCTGAAAGAGAATTCCGTATTTGATTTTTAATTATGAAAGACATTTGGTCATGCAGATATTTTAAATTTTAAGACTTGAAATCATGTCTTGGAAGTGAATTTATTTTTTATAGAGGATGATTTTGTCCAACATGTACAAAATAAATCGATCGATCCCTGAGATCATGAGAAACAAAATAAATCTGATGACATATATCAGGAAGTGCATAGGTTGCTCCCTAGAGGGTGGTCCTGTTTCCCATGATGGTAGCGCACCCTCCTCTTTCTCTTACTATATTCTCATATTCTGTAACACTACTTATACCCTCCAATTCTTCCAATCCCCTTTAACGGTTGGCGGCTGCAAGGTTATATCGGAAAACGCATCCCCGCTGACAAAAAAAGCTGCATACAATATTTTCTCGCGCAGATATACAACAGTGACCGTATGTCACAATGTAAATGCACTGCATTCTCTGTAAGAAATTATGAATCAATTAAATGATCTCTAGCCTTATCGACATGAATTTCCGGACATAAGTTCATCAGACATTTTTTGTCCCTTTTTCTCTCAGGGCTCAATATTCGTAATGTAATATACTTAAATACATTGTAAACGTTGGCTATTTTTAGAAACACGCCGTATTATCGTTCTCTACAAGTACTCTTGATTAACACCACTTCAAAGCTTTTCGCGTGTAGATAACGAAAAATTGTGAAGAACTCACATCCATGAGGGGATTTTTGTTGACGTAGACAGCATGACATCACATTTATTATAGATTAAATTATTCTTTGATTGCCCTCTATTCAATAAAATAAATAACAAATTCATCATATTATGACGAGTTCAAAGTTCCAACGTTTATGGAGAGAACTCAATGAAATAATTAATTAAATCAAATACTTAGTTTTGAACACAATGTTCGGATTTTACCTTACGAATTGGTAATTTTATAAGTTCCTCTCTAAGTTAACCTATGGAAATTTGTAACCGCCACAAAACGAAGTAAGGAAATTAGGAAAATTTTCTATTACTTCACTTTTTACTTAGCAAAATAGGAGAAGGATCCGTTTTCATCAGTCTTCGATTATACCCACACCCCGTTTGCAACAATCAAAGAGTATAATTGAGTTATAACAGAAGCAGCAGTGCCAGCAAATGGGACCCCTTTAAATAATCCGGGGACTAGAAAGAGACGAGAAATACGGGCAAAGAAAAAAAAAACTTTGAAACGAAATGAAGAGGCTCTTGATTGGCTCCCATTTTGTCGGACTCCCAACCTTTTCCCTTTACGAACGTCCTTTTTCTTTCCAGTTTGTGCAATAGGGCGACACTAAATTGTGGCTAATATTGCGGATTGTGAGGAATTAGGGCGAGTAGGGGCGCGAGAGGAGAGCTTCCAAGGGCTGAGGGGTGTTGGAGAGCGCGACTGACGAGGGTAAACGGAGTCTTGGGTCCTCAACTACCTTCAGGGTGTTTCGTCTCCGACGCGCTCG
>NNCF01131314.1:101241-127254 GCA_002313205.1 Laupala kohalensis | reverse complement strand
CCTGTGATATACCTTTCCCGCCTGTCTTTCCAACTCCCTTTTTAACTTTTATTCTGATATTGGAGTTCATAGAGACCGTGGTAGGAATTGGCAAAGAAAAGTCTTTCTTTGAAAATGTGATTGAACACACTGACTCTTTGAACTGCTTGTCAAATGACTCATTCAAGAAGACGATACACTGACTGATATTTTTCTTATGCACATTGAAAGGAAATTGATATACATCGTGGTAAATCATATCCACAGAAGAAAACAAAATAATCATTGTTATTAATTATTAGCTTTGAAAATGAGTTCATATTTCGATTTACAATTAGTTTATTACGAACGAGTTGTACTGATGTATTCATTAAGCATGAAAGAACAAGCATTGGCTCCACACATCATGCATTTTCTGCGTTATAGATTCCGAACTATCCATCTCGAAGTGAGCGAGCTCTTCTCTGGCTCTCGACACAATTTCATTTGTGGGTGAATGGTCGTCGCACCAGGTCGTACCGAGCGCTGCGTCATCTGCTTCCATTTGAGCGAGTGCCTCACACAGAGCACGTACGACGGCATCCTCATCTATCATGGAGCTCTCGAAACGACGGCGAACGAAAAGGTGAAGGGCAGAAGAAGAGTTATCGACGGATGATGAGCGGGAAACAACGATAGGAAAGGACGGATTGAAGTAGTATGATCGTGCCAGACTCTAGTCACGCACGTAACCATATATGAAACTTTCTATAATGTCATCTATTCTGTTATTATTAAAAATTGATTGCAGATACAATTCATTAATTGTGGTGTAATAAATACTGCGAATCGTTAATTATATCGTTTAAATTAAAACAATTTATTTGAAACGTGGTCTCTAATTTTCATTCAATAACTTTCGAAATCGTCATAAAAGGCATGGTTAATTTCATACTTATTCTTTACTATATTAAATTTGTGACACATGTGATAGTTTTTTATTTTGATGCCATTAAAAATTGTGTGGCAATTCATTTGAAAACTTTCCCACCAGTTTGGTCTATAAGAGCCGGTACAAGTTTAAGATTTCTTTTTCAAATATTAGCCTCGTAGTTTTAAATTTTATTAGACGAGTTCATAGATAATGGTTTATTCTTTCAAATCTTTATCTGATGAGTTTTCTACGTCGACTTTATATATAATTTTCAACAAACACAACGTTTCTACCAGTCCTAAGGTGACAATAAACGTGGATCGTGACTATTTAAGCAAAGGTCGAAGTGTTGTGTTTGTTAAATACGAAATATTAAGGTTTTAAGCAAAGGTCGACCGAGCAAGATTTAAAATATAATGGTAGACATTAAGATTATAATAGTTTATTCCATCATTGAGAAAGTAATTAGGGTCATTTTGGAAAAATAATTCATTGTAAAACAGTCGCCGTTACTACGTTAAGAACACTAGGCTGTATACTGTTTGGACGGGGAAGCTGAGAATGAAGAAAAGACGATGTAAGTAATGGTGATGGTTGCCAGAGTGGGCAGGATCAGACCGAGGGTTGACGCATGGATGGACGCAAGTCGTTGTGATTCTGTGAACGTGGCCGTCTAGAGCCACTCTCCTTGCATTCTGAAATCAAGGGATGCGGAAAGTACACCCTGTTCTGTGATCGTTTGATTTTTTACAAAGTTTTCAATATTTTAATCGAAGAACCATTGAAATATTACGCAACCACCTCCCCGAGAAATCATAATAACACAAGACTGAAATTTATGTACTGAAAACCAATGTACTGAAATTTATAAATAATTCTTGAACTCCAAAAGAAATTCTTTACAGTACGAAATGGACACGAAAAGATTCCTTTGCAGGTGTAATTGGAGGAGAAGCACCACATTTTTGAGTCGTTCCTACAAAGAATCCATGTAGTAGTATGAACAACCTTGCCAAACATTACATTTATCTATTAGGGTGAGTGATTGTAGGAAAGAATCCTTCTATACCTGAATTCTACTTTGCCCTTCCATCTCTGTCTTAGCAGAATTACCTCACGTAATTTGAACTAATCTTTTCAACAATAAAATATTTTACCATGAATATAGAAATTTATTGTGAACTTGATTTTATTAATATTTTAATTCTACTGAATATTTTCACCGAAATCGTTTATTGAAAATACAGGAATAAATACTTATTATTTTACAGAGAACCCACGCTATCGTTTTTTTCTGGGAGACGACGAACCTACGAAACTTTCCTACCCCTGACACACACTCTAGTTCTCAATCTTCGTCTTGAAGCGAGAGCGCCCAAAGAACAGCCTTATTTACCAATACGCTCTGCGCAAGAGAGAGTCGCATTGGCCTTGTATGCGCCACACGCGCCGCTGCCATCTTGGTGGGTCTTGAAGAAAATTGATCCACGTCTGTGAATGGGTTCCAATTAGGTTGCGCTGGAGACGCTCCTAAGGAAAGTCACAGGAAAAGCGCTCTGCAGAGGGGCTTCTTTTGATCGGAGAACTTGCGCACGATTATTAAGATGATGAATGGGAGTGAATGACAAATAGTATTCTTCGAAGGTTCGGAATTGCGATTTGGGAAGTCGGATACGCATCACATGATATAATATGCCTTGGGTGGCTGTGATTTGAACAGGAAACCTTCCTGTTCCGATAATTAATTTCAAAGGCGCGAGTATAATATCTAAAAATACTCATGATCGAAGATAAATGTGTGGAATGATTTCATTGATGTAAAATGAATTAAAATATCATATTCTGTCGGTGCTCTGCGGTATTTCGTAGTTTTGTATTTCAATTAATGAAGAAAAATTTAATTAAAAAATAAGAAATTATGTGTCGTATAAAATGAATTAGATTTCTTTCCATTCATTAAAAAGTGAGCTCATGCCATTCTTTAAAAAGTGAAAAAAAAGAGTTTGTTTTTATGTTCTTATTTTATCATATTTTTGAAAATAATTTAAAAATAAGAATTTGTTTTTTTAAAATTAGCATTGGAAAAAATGTTTGTTTTAAAGGTTTCTCCAATCAGCATTCCTTTTCTTAACATTATATGAAAAATTGTTTAAAATTCAGTTAAATATGTAGTATGTCTCATTGGATGTATTTTAATATTCCTGATTAATTTAACCCTTATTATAGAGTAGTTTCATGTAATGTTACATTGCAAGATGTCCTGCCTCTTAATGACTCATTTTACTATTCTCCCTTTTCGAAATCCTTTGAGTACAGTGCGTCGTCGGATGAATAAGAGCAGGGATCCTTCAGATTGTATCGCGACTGTACTTCACTGTAAAAGCGACAAGAACCAATTGCACCTCGTGAAGTCTCGCACGCGAACATTGACATGATTAATGAACCTCTAGACCACAATTGCTTTCCTTTTAAAATTATCTCCTCTCCTTCATTTTTCTCCTTGCTTTCTATGCAACGTCTGCGGCTGTGGCGATGGGCGTTCGCTTCTTCCAGATCCAATTAGCAAATTGCTCGGCAGAGTCCTTCTTCAATGGAGGGGACTTTTCGAAAAACCGGAACGAAACTGGGCGCGTGACGCCGTTTCCGCTTCTGCGAACACCCGCACTCACAAAAAAGGAAGACGACTACTAATGTTGAGAAGACCTTTTAAAATAATTAAAAGGCTTTCTTGTGAGCGGATAAAGAGAGAATCGATAATTGATGTGAAATGAAGCAAGATGTGACGAGCCATTGTACGATGAACGAGTGGGCAAGTGCCGCAGGCAGTATTGGAGACGGCGTAGGCGGTCCCGGTACGCCCCTCACTGAAGGGAGAGCGAGAGGGTTGACGTAGAAGGGTAAGGGTGAACTCCTTGATAGGAGAGTAGGAGGGGAAATGGTGGCCTTGGCTTAATAGTCCTGAGGTTGTTGTTCTATGCTGCGTTGCTGATACGGTATTCTCAGAAGGGTGCAGAACGTACCAAAAGAGTACAAAATTGCAATAAAATCCAGTAAACTTCAATAGAATCCTTACATTTAGATGTTAAATTTTGGGAAAAGAATTTCATAAGAAAATGTGCAAACATTCACTCTATTTTCCATTACATCAAGACTGTTTTGAAAATACGAGTTCTTATTTTGAAAATACGAGTTTCAGTTCCAATTTACTCTAATAACTCGCTTTGCTTGATGTCCCCTTTCTAAAGCCTTTGAACTATGATATTATTTTTTTACATAGTTTCTACACTAAAGGAATTAACAACCTAGTGGTGGGTACCATGTTTCTAATTTGGAGATGATTGCATTCGCGTTTTTTATTGCGAGAAATGAGATGTTCATCACATTTAGTTCGTTGAATTATTGAAGCGGTAAAATACACAATATTATACTTGTTTACATAATTTATTCCTCAAATTATTGAAACCTTTCTGGAACCGGATTTTTTTATATCGAAATGCATTATTAGTCCATTTTTAAAGACGTTTAGCACTAAAAAAAGACCGATTGTAAAACAATTTATTGTTTCGAAATGATAGGATGGAATTAACTTTTTGTAATATTTAAAAAATTATCGTGTCTTCTCGAACATAAGGAACCGATTGCAAAAATCGCAAATCTCTAGTACGTGTATAAATCTTTTGGTTGCGCATTAAAACACTTTTTGGTTTATTTCAGTGAACTGGATTTGTTAATGAAATCAATACTAGCCCATTTCTCAAAAGTTGACGTGATATTTCAAATGCAAAAAGGTCGACTTTGTAAAACAATTTCTGGTCCCGAAAACTTTCCAAAATGTCGGATATGATGTTTTTTTAGTCTCAAAGGAATGGATATGTGGATGTGTTAGTAATGAATCGATTACAAACAAACTGCAAGTCGGTGTGATGTATAGAACATTTCTTTTGTTTTCTTTTATAATTCTGAATTTTTCATGATTTGTGGAAGGAGTTTGCAAAGTTTATACTAGATGGTGCCGAAAGCAGGTTTTTTAGGGTGAAGAAATATTCAATTTTAAGGAACTTATTGACAGATGTTAAAGAAAATGAATCTGTTTGGTAGATCGTATTATATAAGGGTGTGACTATGGCACTAAATGATTCATTTGTGTCGATTAGAAATTATTGCAATTACTTTGTAGTGGTCCCATGCTAATTGTAACAACTTATCTCGCTTGTTTGCAATCGGAGGTTATATTAGTATGAAGATTATATCGTGAGTATTTATGTATAATAAGTCAGTGTAATTTATTGTGAATGGTGTACATATGATTGGACTGCTAATTTTCATTATTACTTTTTCCTTTGAGAAATATATGCTATATTTCTACACTCTTCGATATTCTTTTATTTATTTCAAGATTTAAACTCAGAAGTCAGCAAAACGTTTCCCGCCATTTAGAGAATAATGTAACCTCAGAGTGAAGTGTTGCAATTTTCCTCTTGAACTATATGCAAGTTACTACGTAAGAAGTTCTAATGGTTATTCGTCAATTGCAATATTATAAAATACAATATGTTTAAAGTTGACCTAAAATTGATAGCTTGTATGCAATGTGCAACAAAGTCACATCGCACTTTTACCCGTTTTCTTGGCGTTATTAATTTACATAGAAACTAATATATAGTTTTAGCTCCATGGGTAAAGGTATGTGTCTTCGGATGTGCAGTAACCCTTGAAACAACTCATGATCATGTACAGTAAATAGCGTTATTTTCCTCTTGGGAGACAAACTGAACATACGATTGGGTAGTTTCTCAGATATGTTGTTTTCTACAGTGATAGAGTGATCAACAGTTATTTCCGTAGTCTTAACATGTTCGAAACTCAGGGATAGGGCAGATAGGGCAGAACCAACAAGAACGTAATTTTTCGAGTGAACAACTATATATAGAGAGAAAATTAGAAGCGGTTTGGTCGATTCTAAACGTTGTCAAAGTTTCGTAGCTGACGGCGCAGGCGTCGTTAGAATTGATGATAGAGATAGGAAAACCTTCAATGCACAAGTATCTCCTTCTTCGTCTGCGCGTTAATATGCCCTTAACGGTGGTGACGACAATGGTATAAATGTTTTCCAACGTAATATAACACTAAGAATGATTATGGATCAACAATAACCCACAATTGATTTTTAAATATTAATTTGCTTTCCCGAAAAGAAATATACTATACCCAAATATACTTTTACCGAAGAAACATTTATTAATTCTCGGCTACAGGGAATTCAGAAGTGCCCTCCCTCGCCACCACTTACCATCAGCATCCTCATTCGCCGTGTGCTTCCCTCTTGGCGCACGCGCTCTCAAGTGCTCCACATGACGCGCATTTGGCGTCAACGAAGCTGAAACCACCCCACTACGCTACTCCCAACAATAATTCCAGTGACCACCCCCGCGAAAACTATTGTTCCGACAGCTTCGTGCAGCGACGGCTGTGGGGAAGATGGTTCACAATGGCGTCATTAGGACAATGCAACGGCGTTGGTGGTTACTGGCTCGGTAACCAACACATTCCACACTTAATCTGCTTTACTCCTTTTCCCGGGACTTGGAATAGAGAAAATGTATGCTCTCCGGATGGGCGAAGAGGAAAAAAAGTGGTTCTGTGAGTATTAGGAAGCACAGTCAGAGGATTAATGTGAATACTGATAACATCGTCGAATTTTTTAAATCCACTTTATCATGGGTTTCGTGTGTTATATGTACGTAATTGCTAAATCTTCGCACTAAAACCAATCATACTGACGTAATACGTAGTAGACTTCAATTGTATCTGCGCATAAAATTAAAAGAAAAAACTTGTAGCCAAATTTACGAAATTTAATATAAAACGTTCGTTGTGTTATATGAGTCATCATGCAGACAGTAGTGTCCATATAGATGCCAAGGGGAGCACTATTTTTCAATCTTTTATTTTTAAATTTATAGCAAAAACTTTTCTTTTATTTTTTTGAGGATATGCTTGAATTGTAACGTCGTTGAGGGTTCTATTTATTTTAACATTTTTACGGGCCAATCTCGTGTATCACGTCTGTTTGAAATGTACTTCCTTTGATCACCTCTATTTGAAATAAACCTTACAATTTTGAGAAAAAAATATTCGAGTAGCTTTTTTGTGTATTTTTTATTTACTTTTATGTGATACAAGTTTTTCATAATTCCGTGTGTATTTTTCTCCCAAAAAGAATTATTGTAGAATATAATAATGAATTATATCGGCTTGACCAGTAAATGGGTTGCATTGGAAAAATAAAAAAATACATTTGTTAATTATTAATTGGGGCTTTTGCTTTTTATCTAAACTTAACAAATAATACTAAAAAGCTTTAGGAAAGGTTCAGAAACTAGGTTCAGGAAAGTCGGAGTAAATATGTTTATAGAGCTTTTGAAACCCAGATGTTCAGACAGGAGTAAAAACAGCGAAATAAACCGATGAAGGAGTAAAGAAAGAAGATGGTAGTAGAGGCAACTTAAGTGGTAACGAAAGTCTTGAAAGTGGTTGCAGTCGTTGTGGTGAAGATGGTAGAAGTGGTGTCAGCATCCCTCAGATGATGATGGAAATGAAACACTACCACCCTTTAAGCGTCTGCTTCCCCCCCCCCTGTAATTCTTACCTAACACACCATAGCTCTTTCTCTCAGGTTCCAAGAAGAAATTGTTGAGATCGAATGTTCAAATATTTCTGATCCAATAGAAAGTACTATTCACTATGAATGTTACTCGTCAGTGTTTATGAATTTCTGATTTGTCAGAGGGACCTGAGTCAGATTTTTTCAACTATTTGGAAAGAGAGAAAAAAGATCTTTAACCAGCAATTTTTAACAAAAAAATATGTGCTCTGTAACTACATGTTGTGGAAACAAATTAAAAAAACGAAAATGGAGATGGATAGGTCACACTCTTAGAAAACCTGCCGATGCAATTGAGAGACAGGCGCTGGACTGGAACCCACACGGTCAGCGAGGAAGATGGCGACTAGATGGAAAGTTCCACTGCGGGGTAACAGGATTTATGAAGAACTACATGTTGTATGACGATAAATAAATATGTGTGCTTTCCAAAAATAAATCCTTTTAGCCGTCACACACTGGCTTTTCTGTAACTCTCCTCTTTCCTTGAGACGCCATTACAGAAATGCAGATCTTACTCATTGGAAAATAGCTATATTGATGAAATCTCTATTGCCTCAGAATAAATAAACGTTATCGAAATGCACCTTAACGATCCTTTTTTCTTGATTGTCGTGTTACAGTTTTCCTACACTGAAACTTGCTTCGTCTTCTATGAGCGTCCTTCACCTGAAGAGTAGCGTTGCAAAAATACCAGGTGAAATATTTGACTGAGGGGTATAACGGCAATCAATAGAGTATCCATCCAACACCTTAAAGATCAGCAACTTCAGAGAAGCGAAAAAACGAAAAAACAAAAACAAAAGAAGAGCGCTCGTGTTGCGTTAGCTGTACATTCCTCTTCCGTTGTTTGTTTTAATTTGATAAACGTTTATTCTAGAGTGTTTTGGAAATGCTCCTTGGTTCGGTTAGAAGAAGATCATATTAATGGTGCGGCAGTAGCTAGAGCAAGATGTTAGGAACCTGGCTTATTTATGCTCAAGATAAAAGGCGAACGCGAGGTAAACACTCTGGGAGAGCGTGCCGCCCCCGCCTTGCCACTCCGCCCCCATTGCAAGTGGGCACCTGGGCATTGCCTCCGGCAGGCGCACTCTGCCAACCAACCACTCATCTTCTCCCACAGCGCTTAGGCGAATTTTGAGGCATTTTACTGATGTTTCACGATTCTTTAACTTTGTTACTTTAGCTATTGTATTCTCCAATAGGTTACAATTCAGAAGAAGAAAAAAAACGATTGCGTATTTTAACGTTCACGAAAAATTAATGACAGGACGAAATTTTCATTATGGGTATCTTTTAAGACAATTATGTGAGTTACGGTTATAACATGTCATTCTAATCTCTCTGCCACTTTTTTTAAATAGACGTTAAAAGCTGTGTGTGTGAGTGGGTGTTTGTATGTGTATGTTAAGAATTTTGTTTCCCCGATAGCTCACGAACAAAATGATGTATTGAAACCAAACTTGAGATTTGACTTTGAATACGTTGGGAATAGAAGCCTATTTCTGGACAGCCCATTCCGACTTCATTTACACACAGCGCTCCACTTCTTAATATTCAAAATTTTGAAATTATGCTTAGAAGTATTTTGATTGGTATGTTAATTCTGCATACATTCCACATTCCTGTACTTCGCACTGTTTTCGAGATACAGCGAAAAGTTAAAACCAAAAATCTTGGAGGGCTTTTTGAAAATCTGCCAATAAGGTTATTGCAAAGCGTTATAGATGGAAGATAATTCATGCAATTTATTCTTGATTATGGTATTATGATTTTTAGGAGTTTACCTTGTGTTGCGATGATAAATATTTTGAAGCTGATTGACCGTTGAAATATGTCATCTTGTTTAATACAACCCGACATTTTAAAAGTGCAGAAGGCTCCGCGCACTGGTCCAGAAATTCCGGAACCCTGTTGGGTCAAGAGACTGTTCACTCTCCAAGGCGTGGAAGATTAGGATACGCGTGTTACCTGCTCCTCATTCTATTCTGATCACTCAACACAATCGAAGAGGTGAATACCTGGTACATACGAGTGCTCGCAGTACCATAAACTGTTAATGAGTCTCCCGAAAAGTTTTACAGCCCTCCCGACACTCCAAAAGATTTTCCTCAGGGGAATTTTCGTAAACGGCGGCAAGTGCGTGCCGACTCAGTGGGTTCATACCAGTGCAAAGCAATGGAAATAACTTTTGGGGAATCCGGGACGGCGGTGCCGACCGTTCCAGTGCGCGCGTAGCTTAAGGGCTTCAAGGTTCAAGATAAAAATGTCTCGACGTACTAGTGACTTGTGTTATTTTCTCCGATTTCAATATCCATCCTCCAAACATTATCTCACTTTCAGTAATCAGAAAGATCAGGCTGAGTAAATTGAAAGACCGGTTTCACGCCTCGTCTCCGCTCTTGTAGCTGTTGCAGCACCTTGGGTTAGAAATAGAATTATAATATTTTTCAAACATAAGTGTTATGACCCACTTATCATAATCCGATGTTTAAACAATTTTTGCATTTTTCTCATCCGTACGCAACATACCAAAAATGGCAAATATTCTTTTGACAAATAAGTTTTGTTTCCTTTTTAAGGACTCGTAATATTGTGCATTCTCTTACTTGATTAATTCAACAACATAAATGAGAAGATCTACGCAATGTCCCGAATCAATACTGTAGCATAAATATGTTCAGATAATGGATTCTTTCGATATGTATCGCGAATACAATGATCTTCGAAGTGTGAAAATATGGTACCTGGTTGGAATTTGTATGCTCTTTGATATTGAAACTTGTGAAGTGGGATGAAGTAATTTGTTAGGTTGAAGTTGGATGGTAGCTCCAAGCGAAATGCAGTATAGTTTATATATTCTTTTCATAATCAGCCAAAAAAAACGATCATCTCAGAATTGGCTAGAAACTAAATTCTGTTCATTTCCAGTAAAAATTGAGAGGGATCACATGTATTCCACAATTTTGTAGTTATATCTCTAAAGTACATTTGAGTTCAGTTTACACAAAAGTTAAGTCCAGGAGAGCAGTAAACAAATAATAATAATAATAATAAATATTATTAATATGTTCTAAAAAGGATCATTATACTTTTACATTTTAAATTCTTATGACCATAAATCATAAAATTTCTTATTTCTGTTCACCACGTGTCATTTTAAGATTAAAGCATAAAAAATTATACTTCTCTTCAAAATTCAATCCTCAAAGTACAATTTCATCGGTTTTTGAAATGTTTGGCCAAAATACTCGCAATACATCTAATTCTTGTCGCGTAAAATGATACAAAAAGTAATTCATAACTTACAAAGATACACTCATATAAAAAACAATGTTTTTTTTCAAATTTTACTATGTTTATAAATAATCATTCTTATAGTACTATGTAGAAATAAGATTAATTAAATTTGTCCATTTTTAAAGAGTTGTTTAATGAGAAAGAAATGACTAAAATAATATAAATTATTAAATATTACTTATTATTATATATCGCCCATTTATATTAATATACGGTTGTCCCAGATATCCTGTCAGAGACTTAAAGAAAAACTCGAAGAATCACTTTTGCTGAAATTTCATTTTACTATCACTATCAACAGACGTTGAGTAACATGAAAATAAGTGGTGGTGAGGGGGCTAACTTGAAACCTGCAAAGAAAAAACCACAAATTTTATAGCATATTTTGATTTAGTTCGAAAAAATTTATAACATTGGTACGAAATAATTTTGTTCTATAGCAAATGGCGCTGCAATCAAATAAAAAGATCGAGTTATTTATAAAAAACCAAAGTAGATGAAGACCATTTTTCATCGTTGGAGGGATAAAAGGTGTGTATGGATCAGAACTTGCTGAAACATGAAAGTTCTAAGTCTAGGTTTGCCTATACGCTAAAGCTAATTATTAGCCGTTGCAGTAGATTAAACGAAACATGTAAATTGAAGTGAAAATAAAATATTTCATTCTCTTTATAAAATACTTGTCGAAATGTGACAAATACTGGTGGATTGACCTCATAACTCCCTCGTAAGATACCGTATAAGGCAGCAACAAAAGATATTAAAAGAAAAATTTAATGTAATTTTTATAAAGTACAATACCTTTTGCACACGTTCTCACTGGGAGTTCATTGGAGAAATTATCTCCTACTTTCACACGAATATTGTGAATTACATTCTGTTCTAAACAGCCTGAATTTAAAAATTTCTAATCACTGAAGTGTTGGGACACATTGGAATAGTTGATCCAATCATCCGACGGAGAAGTCTGAAACATAAATTTTGTTTAAATCATCAACGAAACATTTAGAAAGTTATGTAGAATCAGTTGTCACTAGAAAATATTTTTTCTCAAAAAATGCCAACACTGCCCGAATTTTCCTGTGATACGTTTTACCCTTCTTTATAATTTACTGTGGTGAAGAATGTCACGTAAACATACAAATACCGTGATGATATCTTAATAATAACTTTCGAAAAAAAAAACACCCACGCAGAAATTGCCGACGTTGGACCGTCTTTCGACGTATTTCGACGTCGAGATTGAGTCGAAGGACGACGTCCTTGTATTTCTCGGAATTTGAAGTCGAGACAACGTCGTTATGCAACTTCGAGACGACGATACTAAACTACTTTGTTTCAAAGTCGTGATTGAGTCGAAGATCGACATTGAGATGACTCACTTATTATTATTATTATTATTATTATTACAACTAATGGGTCTCCACTCCCGTTAATTGTGGTCCATTTTTGTTTGGTTGCAACTCTTTGGTCGGAAACACATTCGCAACTTCGACGTTCCGTCTTTCGCTGACGTCTGGTGTATTTTTCGGCAAGAATTAATTTTGCCGAGAACATCCTATCTTTTACTTGTTTACGGAGATTATTATTTTACGTGTTTACTATTCATGGTAGCAATAGTAAGACAGACAAAACAAGAGGATATAAACTTAGCAATTATCACCTTGTTGCAGTAGCTCCGTGGTTGAATGCTCGCATTGAGATACAGAGGACCCTGAATCAAACCACGCCGTAGGTTGTAGACGGAGGTTGTAAAACAACGTTCTTATAGAAATGTGATTACAGCCTCATAGGAAATGATTAACAAGGTAAGACGATGGACAATATCCATAAAAGTTGTAATGAAAATGATAATTCATCATTGTGAACAAAGTAGTGTTCACGACGTTGTTCTGGCGTCGTTACCCGGCGTCGGATAAGCGTTTTTTTTACGACGTTGTGAAGGCGCCGTTCTCCAACGCTGAATCGACGTTACATGCGTACGCGTTGGCAACGTCTTCACGACTTTGTTCTTTGACGTCTCCACGACTTTGAAAACCTCGTTATGTCTCAAATTTTCTACGTGGGCATTTAAGTTCATCTCATTATTAATGTACTCTCTTCATAGGTGAATAAATCAGTCATTTAGAGCAAAGTACTAAACATTTTTGTTCCCGTTTTACCGACTGAAAGTCACATATCGTTTTTTAGATATTTTTACTGAGCAACATTTATAAACAAAAATCGAGTTTATATTTCGATACGAAAATAATATATACTATAATATACAATTGTATTTAATGTATTAAAATACAATGTTTTTGTTAACATATAATTATTCGTCAATTTGTTCATAAAAAATTGTTACACTTCAAAACGTCACAAATCATCACATTTAACCTTAATTAAATCTAGGTTTAAAAAACCTACGTTCTTTGTTAGCCAGAACGATATAAAGCAACATTTTGTTGAAATTTCAAGTTACTCATTCTTATCGATTTTTTCTCCGCATTTGTAAGTATTCTGTCAAAGTCACAGACACAGAAAATAAGGCTGCTTATAAAGAGAATGATTAAAAACTAAATGAACTGACTTTTAGGGGAGGTGTAAAACGTATAAACGAAGAAAAATCAGGTAGAAATGCGNCACAGAAAATAAGGCTGCTTATAAAGAGAATGATTAAAAACTAAATGAACTGACTTTTAGGGGAGGTGTAAAACGTATAAACGAAGAAAAATCAGGTAGAAATGCGTGTCAGAAACCATAATCTGATCAACAGGAGACACAAACGTAAATGAAGAAATGACATGCCATTAAATTGAATTTTGTTGTATCGAAAAATAAGAAATAATACCTAGATGTAACATCAAAAAACTTTAATGTAAATAAAGTAAAGAAGCAAAAACGTTGATGAAATTATATTTCATCATGTTTCTCCCCCTGTAAATTTTTTCTTAGTGCGTCCAATAGAATACTAATACATCCCGTCCACTCATTTGATATAACTATCTCTGCGTTGATAACAGTCAGTCAGGACAAATATTATTACCCCTTTTCACGCATTACAAAATGCAATATAGCAAATTTCAAGAGTTCCTTTTTATATATTTGTGAAACCCAATTGTATATATGAAAATTAACACGCTGTGTATAAAATAATCCAGATTATATCTTGTTCATAAGATGTAGTTATAAAGTTAAAACTATAAAATACACCAATAAAAATATTATCCGAATTCATCCCTCAAATCAAAGAATTACGAAAATATCGTCCTCTAACAATCCATCAATATTTAAAGTTGTTTTCTCTTGTAGTTCTTGTTCGGCGTTGATGAATTAAGAGTCTGAGGCAGTGAGGCAGTGAATAGCATAGTACCCAAGTGAGAATGTCAATCATTCTGTCAGAAATTTAATCAACCAGAGAATGAAAAGCACCAAAAACCTTATTTTGCCACTGAAAATTGCCTTCGCACTCCTTGTTCCCAAAGGTCACTTCAATCAGGAAAAACGTGGCTTCTGCTCTATCCAAACTGATTTTAGGTTGCGTAGCGATGATCACCTGGAGAAAGCACAAGGAAACCAATAACACTTTACGCACGAGCGAATGCATTTTAGTTCTGAAGAGCGAACATTGTGCTTCTATAACTCATCCAGAACTTACTCAGGAAAGGAAAAGAAGTGATAAGCTCGGTCTCCACGTTGAAATCGCCGAGTATAAATAAGAATAATTTATAGTCTTAAGAAAACTTTTCGCTGTCGTATCGTTTCCGTTCGTTTAGATTGACAAGGGAACTTTCAACAAGCACATATTGAAAGTGGTACTGATTTTTACTTTCCAATTACACAGTGTGTAAGGTAAGTATTGTAATCGGTCGAAAAAATTTCTTGAGATCTTTACGAAACGGCTCCAGGAGAGTCTATTTTCAAATCTTGGCGATGACGTCCAATGTCGTATATATGTATGTGTGGGTGTGCGTATGTGTGTATGTATGTTAAAAATTTTGTTCCACCGATAACTCCCGAACAAATTGATGCATCGAAACCGAACTTGAGATTTGACTGTGAATTCATTGGGAATAGAAACCTATTTCTGAACAGCTCCTATCGACTTCATTTATACACCGCGCTTCACTTCCAGGTTCTTAAAATTCAAATTTACGAAAATATGCATAGAAGCATGTGGATTGCTCAGATAATTCGGCGTACAGATTGCTAAGTCGCATTCCTGAACGTCACACCGTTTTCGAGATACAGCGAAAAGTTATTACGCAAAAATCTTGGAGGCGCGCTTTCTATATCAGCCTATAGATCTTTTTCAAAGACTTTGAGTTGGAAGAAAATTCATGCAATTTGCACTTGTGTTTGTAGATATTATTTCCAGGAGTGTGTTGTTAAGTGATGATAATTATTTGAATCCGATTGATCTTCTTTAGAGTGTGTTCTAGTTTAATAAATATAACATATTATGATTTTTAGTGTTTTCCTTTTTTCTTATATTTTTAATAATAATGGGTATGTAGTGCCATGTTTTTATGCAATGAATTGTAATTAGTAAGTTGAGTGAGGCACACTCCAGATTTTTTTCGCTTCTATGGACAACAATTCGTGGCCGTAGTCACCATTGTTAGATGGTGAAACGACTTTGTGTCATCGTGTAAAAGTACAAGAATTTAAGATCTAATCAAAGCTAGCGAAAATACTATTCTACTGTAACAAAAAAAAGTGTATTAAAAGATAAAAAATTGAAATGAAATTAGTGAAAGGAAAATGTCGCAAAAAGTTCAAAAAGAGGATGAACTAACAAATTGTGTAAAATGCAATCAAATTATATCTTTGAGGATAATAATACGTTGAACTAAATGAGATTATTCTCCAAACTATTATTTTAAACGGCTTATAGTTGAAATGTTGATCTTCAACTCTTGAAACCACAAGTAGTCCGTGATGTCAGACTCAAATCCATATTTACTTCAACGCTTATTCCAAACCCGTCGTAAAGAAAACACCTCTCTCTGCATGCTCAGTTATTCTACTCCCACTGCGCTGTTGCGCTGTCTCCTCTTGTTTTCTGAACTGTCGAACGCGGAGCTGCAGGCTTCCTCTTAAGTGACTCGTGAGTGGCATATGAGGCGCGAAGCGACCGGCCGACGTCTTCTTTATCCTGGAAAAAGAATTAAAGTGCGCTGGAATTAGCCAGGGTGCGCGGGCGGGCTAACGCATCGCGGTTGCACGGTTGCCAAGGTAACAAGAGTTTCTCCAATTTTTAGAGAGGGATCAATAGAGAAATAAAAAAATTAATCATACATAGAAGCTCCCATGTTACTCATTCTTCGAAACAACTTAATCGTTTAAATAATTCATATTGAATTTATCATTTGTTCGTACTATTGATTTATTTGTTATATTTATACGATTTAAGTAGTGCAAACATCATTATTATTTATGTATCTGTACAGATGCTGTCAACCACATTATTTATTACCATGTAAGCACTATGGCGTTTGAACAAGGTTAATTGATTCTTTGATTGATTATGACTAGGTTTCATCTACTTAGCAGAGTACTCTCAGTCGGGTATTAGAACTTCGAAATATTTTGTAGAAATAATTGTTCTCTATATTTTACATTATTAAGAATTTGATGTTTTGAGGGAGTAATACTCCGGTGAACTTATTAGGACTAAGTTGCGAGGAATGTTTACGCGGTTAATCTTTCTATTACATGCTGTGATGCGTTTCATTAATTTCAACCAGTGATATATATGTTCTTTCTATATATGTTCCACTTCATTCTACGTTCCTACCGTCGCTATCGTTCGGATTTCGCACACGTCATTGCGAAAGCGGAGCGTATTATTACTTAAGCTGCAATTGTTCCATTAATTTTAAGAGTTTTTTGTATTTAATTTATCTTGTGTTCTCAAGAGTCTTGAAATTTCATTTTTTTCTCAGAAAAATTAAATTAGAATTTTTGTTCTTGAATTGTACTTTAATTTTTCTTCTTTCCAATACAGAGAAGTATTTATTGTTTTTTTTAAAGCGAATATTTCTTCGTGAGAAAGCAACTCTTCATTTATTATTCAATTAATACCACTTATTAACACGTCTTAACAAGTTAGGCTTAGTATATTATTATGGAGTGTAGCAATCATTTCACAATCTAACGTCCAGTTTTAACTCCTAAATTCGGGGTTTTCGATCTCCTTGTCATAGATTTGAGATTTTGTCATAGTAACCCTACAATTACTGAACTTACTACCTCACTTGATCATAATGGTGCTAGTGGAATCAAAAGGTGTTCATTTTGGTTTGTTTTCAGAGGAAATCTCGTCTTTCGGCAACGCTGGTGCGTTATGCAGGGAGCTGGTTTGTGTTTGTGTGACGTTTGCTAGCGAAGCCGAGTGCCGCTCTGCCCAAGTTCCTCGAAGACGTCCACCATGAAGCAGATGAGGTCAACAAACAGGAAGACTTCTCAAGGATAGCGCCGCCGCCTCTGATTATAATGAGTTACAGTTCACATTACGAAAGCTCGGCGTTTCGCTAAATCTGAGAGTGTTTACTCAGTTGTGAATATGTGTATTTTAACCAAAACTGTATTCGAAAAAGAAAACTGTCAATAAAAATACTGGAGTTCAATCTTTCAATTAGAATCTTGTATTCATTAATTCTGTTATTTGTCGAGAGCTCTGTCTATCGGATATCGGTCATCCATGCCACGGACATCGCACTCCGGTATGGTAATGACTTGAGAATTACCGGTCGGTTGAAAAATCTCTCATTAAATAACAGAGTGAACGGATACGAGATACGAATTAGAAGATTTAATTCTAATTCCTCATTAACACTTCACCAGTAGCAGCAAAAAATCACAAGTATTGTAATAAGCTAAGGTAAAATAGTTTTAATTACCGTCAGATTAATTTATTTAAAAAAATACATTACGATTTTCGATGTCCGTGTTTAAAACCAATAACCGACCTTCAATTAATGGACTCTATATAGCTTGTGTACCACTGGGGATACAAGTATTGTAGAGAAATTGTCCTTTTTTCGATGAAATAATTTTCTTAGTATCTAACAACACCAAAAAATATTTCATGGTCTCTTAATTGTATCTATCCTTTCTCGTGATATACATAGAATTTAAATTCTAAGAAGAAATCAATGCTATAATTTGTCATGAAGTTGAAGAGTATCATAGTTTCAAAATGCTGCCCTGCACTGACTTATGACAGCGTGTAGAAACGCTGACATAGGAACTTTTGAAAAATGTTCGTTCCGTATTTGACAATGAAACGGAAGAAAATTTTACTTTGAAAACATTAATTCCCAGAAAAGGAAAGCACTTCACCTAAGTAGGCCATGCAATTTTTATAAACTCAAGATTGTAAAATATTATAGCAAAACAATAAATTTAATTTTTTGTTTCTGTATGTTTTTTGTCTGTATAAATGATGTTTTAGATAACAGAAATTTTTTTGACGTTTGCAACAAGTGGATATTTGGATGTTTCCAGTCTTGGTGCTGACAGTAACGACAGGATAATTTTATTTTAACATCTATTGTCTTAAAAAAAATCGTTGTGTTCCTATATTAAAATATTTCAAAGAATGTGTTAGAGAAAGTCAAGAAGTTTTTTAACAAGGTCCATCAAAAGGATGGGATCAGACGGATATTTATTATTTCGCTGTTTTTAGGATGTTAAAGTAGAGACGGATGGGTTCGTGTCAACAAAAGCTCCAACTATATATTTGTCATATTAATGCAACTGTAACACATTAATTACCGAGTCGTGATTTAATTACGCATAAATGGACGGATGAAACCGAAAACAGTGTACGGAAGGGTGAGCGCAAATTTCACGCTCTTAATGCATTAAATGGAGAAAGAAGATACTACACATAATTTCTATGGTCCCAGAATAATTGCACTTGAGTTGCTATTGAATTTTGAATGAATTAAAATAACACATTCTTTAAAATATGCCCTTATCTGTTCATATTACATATATTGTATTCAAGTAAATATATTTATTTATTTTTACCGATAGATTGATAATAAAACATGTATAAAATGTCGTTTTTTACGCTTTTAAATTAATTAATAGTGTGAAATAAACACTAAACATTTTCAAACTTTCAGGAAGGAAATGCACTTATACTAATAAAATAGACCACAGTGAAAATCAGAAATAGCTTCCTCGTTTTTCGATAAAATTCACCATGCAGGTGTTTAAAGGGAAGTAAGAGCAATATTGTGAAAATATTGATTTTGTGAATATTGAGTTTTATTGTGCAAGTTTTTCTTTTTTTAAAAATAAATTAATGCACAATTTGACATATATAAATTTATTATTCTGATTTTCAATCTTTTTAAAATGTCAGTTTTCGTCACACAGTTGAATTATTAATAATATGAAAACGATATACGTAAACAATCATATTAACAATAACACGTTTTCGTTGCGAATGCCACTACTCAACCTATCAGTGAGGTTCTTGGAAGAACAAGAGGAGTAATAAATTAGAAAATAGAATTACCCGTGAAAAGAGTGGGCGATATTTGGGAACCATATATCCATTCAATGATAAAACACAGTTACTGACAGCTGTCTGTTAATGTATGAACATAGCATGATCCATAATTTTTTAAGCTACTTCTTGAAATGTTATTCAGGGAGTCTTGAACTTATATGCTCTATCGAAACTCTCAATAACCTTCGTTTATTCTATTTTTCGTACGATTGAACAGAACTTCATAAATATACATCAATGGTTATAAATATATTAGCAAAGTGGATTACGTCAGTGATTGTATTATATTAAATAATTGTATTATAAATCTGTTGTTGAATTTAGTGTTCTTTTACTGAGTATACATTATCAAACATGTGTGCTGTCACCCACAAAATAAAATAAAACATAAAAAAATATTTTACTACTACTCCATTAGACGCTGTAGCGTCTTTATTTCAAAAAAATAAAATTTTAAGGTTCTTATTTGATTTCTATTTGTGTTTATTAGTAAAGAACAAACATAAATGAAGAATTCGGAACATGTCTGGAATACTTGGTCACTAGATTAATTCTTGAAGTCTTCAAACTCACGATCTAAAAGTAACCTAACTACGTGACCTATGAAAAAGTAATAACTTTTTATTGAAAAATAATATACATTGGGAAATAGTGGATTCAATTAAATACTATACATTTTGCTCGACTTAGGATATGCCTGCTCAGACCGGGCTTGAAAAAGGTAATTTTGTTAATAGATAAAACTTCTTGTATGTAACTTCTTTTTAAGTATCCTGACAACAGTTACGCGGTAATAAACAAAGAAAAAATAATTTATTGCAAAAAATCCGTTACAAGCAGCATATGACTAAGTGGAGGGCAATTAAATAATTTACTCTCCAGAAGCTATCAAGGAACCATCCCATCAATTTTGATCAAGGGACCAAAGTCATTGGTAGATTAAAAATTTTCAAAAGAAGTTATTTAACAAATACGTACTGTTGTGAATTATCCCCTTCTTAGTTATTAAAATCACTCAAAATTCGAGATTAATATTGACAATAGTATCGATGACACTCCCATTCCTTGGCCCGAGCCTTGTTGCTATAAATAAGAATCCGAAGAATAAATATGGACTGCAAAGAAAGAGCATGTGTCAGGTTGTGGTTATAGAGTTGTACCGAAACGAGTTAATTGTTTTAATCGAATTGCTAGAGAGTGGGTATTGATTTATTTAATAAGGATCGTATAAATTCTACACTTTAATCCACCCTCCTCTCTCCCCACGTGTGTTCAGCAATGGCGGTGGATGAGTTGAAGCGGCGCGGGGGCGTTAATGGCTTCCACTTGTGGCGGCGCGCCCAGAGAGCGCCCCTCGCGCGCCGCCGTTTGTTTAATATCGCTGCTATTACTCGATGTATATTTACTGCTACTGCACTCGCTGAGAGATTTGCGATCAGAAAGCAAACTGTTATCTCGTAAGGGGGTTCTGTCGGCAAGTATTCAGCGGTGCACTTCCCGTTTTGTTTACAAGGGGGTTGGGGTGAGGGAAGAGAGGGGGAGGAACGTGAGGACAGGACAGCTGCCCAGGAGCACACACCGCCCCCGCCGTCACCGTCGCCCTCCTCATCATTGCTTAACGAACCGTCGACACGACCGCCGGCAAATCTCTCTTCTCCGCCCTTTGACGTCACTTCTTCATTCACTGCGACGACTCAACGATCACATTTTAGCCAAAGGACTGCCATTAAGACATCCAAGAGGATTAGGGGATGTCCGTCACATGCTAGTATTAACATCTCACAAGTCACCGTTTACACAGGTAATAAATTAAGTATGTAGAGAATTGTGGCTTCATTTCTTGTGACCTAGATTTCCTATACAACAACGATCTAAATAGCTGCTTTGTTGTAAAACGTACTTACAGCCAATACATAATTAATACGAAACTCTAGTATATACAAATAAAGTGAAACCGAAATTAAGGACAGAATTATTCTGAAAATGTATGGATAACATTATCACTCGTATCGTAAGTGACAACACATAAAGGAGAATTGATTCATAATAAATGTGAAACAAATACTTGTATTTATTAATGATTCGTTTGTATATAAATTGAATATAATTATTGTTGTACCACACTTGACATTTACTGTGTACTTACCGCACAATTTTTCACTGATCATCACTATCTGAATCTTGTCTCTTTCCTAACAATATTTATTGCCTTGTAAAATTATAGAGCTCAGGAGCAGACCGTGAATTTTCATTCTCGAGTGTTGGGAAAAATTGCAAATAGTTTGGGCGCACATACACAATTTAGTGGTACAGGAGGCCACTCTTGCTAGACACATTGAAAAATAATGATTGCAATACCTGAAATTATCTCCAGCTTCATAATATAAAATTTCATTTACTTCATAAAATAAAAATTTGAGAAACAATTTATATGACCTCAAAAAACCTATTGTTTAAGTTGATTGGATATGATTCACATAGAAAAATCTGAAGTATAAAATCTTTTAATTTTTTAAGATTTAAGAAAAAATACAAACAAAATATTATTTCCGTATATTGACTTTATTTTTATCAACCTGCAACTGTAATATATTCACAAACTGTTGTACTCAAGAGAAGGATGTTTTTTTGCCATGGTAATAATTAGAAAAATATGCTTGTTTATTAAATATAATTTATTGAACTATGCCATAATTTACAGTATTTTTGCACAAGAATTTGTTTTTCAAATAATGTATATAATGTGAGTTTAGTCCAAGATAATCTTGGTTTTAAGAAGTATATTTGAACTTCCATGTCTCTAATAAAAACAAATATTCTCCATTTTGGTATTCCCATTAATTCATGATTGTAATTTGAAAATATATTGATTTAAAATTATAAAAAATAATTGATTTCGAATGTTAAGGGAAATATTTAGACTTTAACTCCCTTGTTAAATATTCGCATGAGTGATTATAAGCTCCGGCGCAAACATGTTTCTAGTAAACCATTAGCTGGGTTAATGTGAGAACATTCTAAAACTCATGGTAGTTATCTTTTCTTGCATTTAATGGATTTATTTTTGAATCAAATTTATATTAAGATTCTAAAAACACTAAAATGTTTTAAAGTCCAAGTTTTTCATCTCAAAATGTAAAATAAAAATGTTATATCATTACAGTTATGAATTTTAATGGTATATTTAATTTTGTGGTATTATGCCATAATACAATTAAGATATTACTGGTTTTCCTATAGTTTTCATTTCTATAAATTGCTTAAAGAATGTACATAATTTCTGAGTCGAATGTCAGTAGACGTGGGAAAGTTCTTATATATAATCCAATACCATGATCAAACAATCACACTATGTACGATCTGTGAATTCAAGAGAGATGGAGTTCAATAGATCTAATGTCGGATGGCTCAGTTCCAGCGTGGAAATCAATGGGTAGATAAGTTAAAAGAAAATAGATGATCACAATAGAATGAGTATTTAAATATTGTAACGCCAGATCAGTTAAAACAATGAACAATTAGGAATTATTATATACTCCTTAGGATTGTAGAGGGGCTCGTAGATAAAGTTTTGGTTCATTTTTGGAAATGAAATGTTTTGATGAATAACAAGTTCCGGGATTTTAAGGGTGGAACTGTTCATAAAAAATAAATACAAGTTTTAGAATGTACTGTAATAGGTTTATGACGAGCTAAATGTATAACATTGGAATTACACGCGTCGCTTGAATAACAAATATTTTCCGCATTGTGTACCTCCAAAACACGAACTTTTTGTCAGGTCAGGGCAATGACTTTGGAAACCAGAAACCAACGAAATAAGTTGGACTCAAGTCAAGAGTCAGGTATGCGCCTCACTCTCCATTTTAAAGAGGAGGTCGATTTGAGTTCCCGATTATTCGAATCATTGATAAAAAGTGCGGCAGGTGAAGACACACTTCTCTAAATGTCGTTTCTAATGCAAATTTCGCAATTAAATTTTGATTGATGTTTCAAAGTGAAAAGTTTTAGAAACTCTTTCTAATGTTCGCTCGTACATAGGCAAGAGGAAGGCATTATCTTCGATTTCCAGGATCCCCTACAAATCTAGTATTAAACAAACCACCATAATAAATTTTCTGCAATATTGATACTTTTTTTCATTTCTTGTAATACCCAACGAAAATAGAAACAATTTTTTTTTCAGCGTCTGGTGGACTAGCGGAGACTAACGCTGTCACGTCGTAACTGATTCGTGTGTTTTCCATTGCTTATTATTGTTTGTATTTATGATGGTTATAATTAATGTGGTCGTACGAATAGTGACCTAACGTCAGCCATTGCTAGGGAAGGAGAAAATATTGAGAGCTCTGCTGATGGAACGATGCGGGAACGTTTGGCGCTGAATAAAAGAGAAGCACAATAGTTGCAGTTACCGCTGTAGGATGGAGCGGCGCTGTTCAAGCAATTAACACTTTTCCTTGGCAGGAAAGTTCGAACGCATGAACTTTATTGACATCTGGATAAAATGATTCATATTCGTCTGGTAAAGACATCAGTAATCTGCATTAGCGTGTGGCGGTGTGATCGACTATAACTGGCAAGCAGTTCCGGTAGAATCTGAACGACGTGCTACCGCATGTTGGCCTTCAGATATAAAACAGACCGACCCTATCCCTGTTGAACATCTGCTAACTTTGGCTGATAACGAGTGCGTTCAAGGATAACGTCTTTAAAATCTTGTTACATAAAAATATATCGGTGTTCAACAATAGCGATACCAACGGGTGGACTTGGGAGGCCTATAAATAATATATATTTTCCTAGTGAAATAATTTGATAGCGTCTGTGAAGAGCGAGGATATTGTCATAATATTATATTAATTTATAAATATTAATATTACGCTCTAATATTCCGTTCTGAAGTCTAAAATATACTACAAAAATGTTACGAACTTTCAGAGTTCCCCCTCTTTTATTCCCCCCTCATTCAGTTTAGTATGGGAAATGAACTGTATTAGATAACATTAGGAAAAAATTCATAAGTCTCCGAGGCATCTCCGACGGCAAGACATGTTATTAAATATAGGTTGCCATTGATACGTATATTGAAGAAAAGAGAAAAGTTTTAATTTGTTAAATTTGCTTACGCCCCAATTCTGAGCAATATCTATTTTTTATTTCCTTCGAATTGTTCTCTTCTTTTTTAAGTGAGTTTAAGATAGAAACCGTTTTATTTGAGATGGCACCACTTTAAACTTGCCTCTTCATATGAATACTCACTGTGGTCGTAGTGCTTGCACGAAAATCGATTAAGCAGAGACAAGCGTAGGAGGACGAAGAGAAGCCAAAACCACATCTGGTGGACGAAGCAGCGGCCGTCGATTATCTGCCTTGAGCTCTTGGCTTCACGCCAATTGACTAGGGTAGGACTGCTCCGCTCACTGTTCCAAGCATTAGTAGAAAATGATTTCTGAATGATTATATTATTAATTGCATACAGACAAAATGATGAAATAGAAAACAAGTATTTCAATGTGACTTTGATCGAAAATCGTGTAACAAACACGCTTTGATGGGCTCCGATGGAGTCCAAAGTAATTGGGTTAGGCGCAATTCGACCAAGTGTCCAGTAGGGCTATATCAGTGGAATAAATGGAGATATGTCGTGATATGTGGTGTTGATACACTTAAGCTTGAGGATTGTCTGTTTTGAATTGTACCAAACTGAAACATTGAAGAAGTTTTCACTATAAATAAAAATTATAACCGAGGAAAGTGTTCCTCTGATTCAACACATTCTCCATAGAGAATCACAATCACAAGCGCAAGCTGAATGTAGTAAGCTCACAATGTAGTTGTGTTCTTTTACATGCGGATAGGCACGGAGAGAAAGAAGAGGGTGATAGTCATGGAAAAACACTGTCAATATAAAAATTATGCACTTTTAACTTGTATAACCAAGTATTAAAATAGACGTAGTATTTTCCCACAATTTTTATCGAATATATTTCATCGAAGTTATGAAACCTCATAAAATAGTATAAGTCAACATATAAAATGTGAGTAAAAACACCTCCCCCAAACCTTTCATAAAAAATTGAATCAGAAGGGTAATGGCAATTAATTACTAATTTCACTGTTTTGACGTAAATAAACATTTGATTCATTAACAACTGTTACATAGTTCCCTAGTGAACTCTTCAAAAAATAGTTCTTAGGTTTCCACTTCAGCGATATAATTTACTCTGAATTTATACAGGAAATAATTCGGGTTTATTCTTAGTGCCTTGAAAATGTTATTCTACAGAAAGTACGCGAAGAACATTAATTTTAGAATATGTTTTATTTTGGTAATAAAATTCAATTTTGTTTTTATGCAAGAAATTGAAGAAAGAATGTATCATGAAATTAAAGTAAATTTTGAAAAATAATTTCAGCACGTCTTTTGAAGTATTCAAAACGATTTTTTAGACTGATGTTAAATTATATATTTGATTCTCGTTATAACAACTACGTCGAGGATGGTAGGGAGGAATGGGAAGTTACAACAAGCACAATGTCCCCCCTGATGTTCTCCATGTTTTTTTTTCTCACCGTTTTCGGACAGCAATATTATTATTATTATTATTATTATTATTATTATTATTATTATTATTATTATTA
>NNCF01131314.1:47824-100695 GCA_002313205.1 Laupala kohalensis | reverse complement strand
CTTTACGAGCTTTCTTTATTCTATCCTGCTGTGATAATCTCTCTGAAATAACTTCTCCTAAATATTTAAAAAACGGCACCCTGTTGATTGTTCCATATTTGGTTTGTAGTCTGGGAACTTCTAGGTTTGTAGTTGTGAACACTGTTTTTTCAAAGGATAGCAATATATACTAAAGGGTTATATATTAATACCTTCAAATTAGTGCATTAAATATACATCGATGAGAAGCTCATTTTAATAGCCCAATGATGGAGAGTATCGTGTTTTAGTAAAATAAATTGTATTTGTTTTTTATGAAAATCATGGTAAATAATGGAATTTGGAGCGAATAAGCGAAAACGTAAGGGTACAGTTCTGAACTAGTGAAACCACCTAGTGTACCTCCTTAAAGATTCGTTTTACACTAACCGGACTCTCCCTTATCAGGAATCCTTGAGGCGCCGGCTGCTGGATCCTGAGTGTGAGCTTGATTGAAAGCACCGGAGCCAAACGCCAGGGGGCGGACGGGAATGGCACCGGGGCAAATTGATTGCTGCTCAAGTTGGCCACACTTGTCGAAGCGAGTGGGCGCTCTGCACTGGAGCGAACGAGCGGGCGAGGACTTCGCCGAGGGCGGCAGACGACTAGAGAGAGAGAGAGAGGTGGGAAGCTCAGGCGATGCGAACTAAAATAAAGAGCGTGGCAAACACTTAAGAAGGCGCCTCTCTGGGGGGCTGAACGACCGACCGTCTGTTTGCTTGCTCTCCGCACCCCTAAGCTTGGGGGTGGTTACGATGGAGCTGATGATGCGGTGGCGTTTTGACGTGGAATGTGGAGGAGTTGAGTTAGGAGGTGGCTTAACAGAGGGATGTGGATTGATGAATGCAGGGTTTGAGTTACGGCTGTAAATTTCAAGTATTATCAAACAACATGAAGGGTTTTAATAATCTCTCAAAATATTTGTAATATAAAATAATAACGTCAAGTACTATACTAATTAAATGCACTAATTAATCATAGAGATGTAAATAATTTTAACGCAAATAAAATTTACATAAAACAATTTTCCAAAAATTTGAAATAAGTCTTACGAGCAAAAATATACAATTTCTGTGTACGTAAGTTTCTTCCATCAGCAGCAATTAATTACCTTGTATAGGTCAGGTATGTTTTTCTCCTTGTGTTCCTCAATGCCAGAGGCTACTTGAGAAACAAGAGGAAGGACGAATGAGATAGAAAGAAAAGTTGTATAAGGTGGAGTGTAATACTTAAATAATAATACCTCGCCATCAAATCTCACCAAAACTGCGTATGATTACTTGAAGGTCACACGCTACTTTATTATTGAAGGACAAATTCCAGATTACTCTCAATCGCTATTCTGTTGTAATGATAATATTATCTTCAGATTACAGAGATTGTTGATTTCCGCAGTTATAGCTTAAAGAATCTGTCGGAAACTACGAAATAATCGAGGAAGCGCTTAAAAGATCCACAATGCTTATCAAATCGGAATAGAATGATGAATTCTTCGTGGCAGTGAGATTGTGGTTGAAGAGCTTGTCAATCCGAAATTCGAGGAGAGGAAGGACAAGGCACTTGAGCTCCCCGCCCGCAGCGTCGTGTCAGAGACCATGGAGATGTGCAGAGGACTGCCAAGCGTGATAACATTTCCCTTCCACGCAAATGGGTGCCTGTCCCTGTTCCATATGAACTTATGCACTTCTAGTTCGGATAATTTGTAAATCTCACCCCCGAAACTCTTGTAAACCTTTATTCAAGGAATTAAATATCTTAACACTTCCCTGCATTTATATTTATGAAACGGTCGTGTTTGTTAAGACCGAATTACTGAAGTGCCACCCTTGCTTTATACGAAACAGTCTCGTTCACGAACACTATACACGCAATAGTAGTAATATTCATCGCCCTAGAGTGTCAACCACTCTTTGCCAAAAAGGACCTTATCATTCGGGAATCGTTCTATATAATTCCCTGCCCAAGAATATAAAAGATATTATGAAATTGAATCTGTTCAAATCCGCGGTTAAAAACTACCTCCTGCACCAGTGCTTCTACAATGTAAAAGAATTTATTGATTTTAATAAAAGTTAAATTCGTCTTGTACTTTATCACGCCATTGCTGTAGTACTTTTTAAACAACTTATAACAATTTCAAAAACTATTTTCTTGCATGATTGTGTTGTCTTATGGCTCATATTAATTTAGTTTTATGTGTACTCAACATTGGCACGGTTGTGTACATAAATTCTGTAGCCCCATCCTGGCCCGGGTTTTTCTCCGTTTTTCCTTCTGGTAGAGGCGGATTTATCATACAGGTTCTCTAGGCTTTGTCTAGGGGCGTGTTTATTGTAACAATAAATCGTGAATTTAGTGTTATTTCAATTCTTATGATTTTTAAACACTATACTCAGAATAATCTATAGTTCGATAATAACTTGTACATGTAATTTTTTGCTTAAAATTACAAACATATTGACATTCTATTAGTATTATAACTCGCAGCTAACTTTTTATCTTATCTAGGAATTTTTGCTGAATTTTTTGAATCCGCCTCTGCCTTAGGGCCCTTGATCGGAATTGATGGGATGGTCCCTTGCTTGCTTCCGGAGAGTAAATTAGTTTTTTTTTCCCTCCACGTGGTCATACGCAGTTTGTACTGTTTTTTGACAATAAATTTATTATTATTATTATTTGTGTGGCTGACAGGTAGATCGGCATTGCAATCGCTGCTGTGCACACTTTGACGGAATATCAGGAAATATTTTGTTTCTGGTGTAGTTCACGGTTATCGTCTCTTCCTTGTCACCACGTTTGAAGAAGAAAAAAACGATAATTGAGGAAGGAGAGATCATGCAGTGTAAAGACTTTCAAGATACTCAATCAACATGTGTCACGTTGTTGAAAAAAATCACAACTGAATACATCACCCACATTGACGAAGGGGAAGTCGATCCCGTATTTTTCCATCCTGCTCTAGGTACTGCTCTTCCCGATAAATGTGAAATAAATGTCAATATTATTAGTAACGTAGTGAATTAAAATACAAGAAACACAACTTTAACGTATTCAAATTTCATCTTTTTCTTTTCTGTTAGAAAGAATTTTCTGTTACCATGTGATACCTCGACAAAAAATATTCTTGGTAAAACACATGTTTCTGGCTCAATTTATTTCCAGAATTCACTCCCCCCATGTCAACATCCCTTCACTTTACAACTCTTTCGAGGGAAATTCTTGGAAATCCATTCGTATTGGAAACCGCAGAATCGCGAAACGGAAGCCGTTCTACCTCTGCTAATGAGGAAGATTACGAGCACCGAGCAGGAAGTGGAAGGGGTTGGAAGAGGCGAGGCCGCTAGAGGGAGCGAGACGTTGCAGAACCTTCTCAGGCTCCAGACACTTAAGAGCATCTTGAAATTAATTTTGAAGATGTTTCCTTTCGAGAGAGCACAACAATTAAGCCACTTCATCTGTTTCTTTAGATTTCCCCCTCGTGAAGGATTTTGCGCAGGCGCCAATACCATCAAGGACACGGAGTGTCACGTTTTCATACCCGGAAAATTAGGTGTGCGTTTTGTAGGATAATCCTTAAAATCCACTCAATCTACTTTTCCTTCAAATATTGATGATGTGAGTTGCGTTCCGATAGTTGGGCAGTACTACTTAAATAATACATCTTTTTTAATATATCGAAGGTAAAATATTAATAATCCGTTACGCTTTAAAAGTGGTAAACATGAAGTTACCTGCTGGTGTTTGTAAGGATGGTTTTTATTTCCTTTCATAGTAAATTACAATATTAAATGTAATTTACATAGTAATGTAAACGCAATTTACAATTAAATTGCATAGTAAATTAATTTATCATAGTAAATTACTCCATCAATTTAAACAAAGAAATTTACATTTCATCTACATCATAAATCTACGTGTACAAATATTTTACTTGTCATGTAGCCCTAAATATATTTTGGAGGGGACGAGTTGCCCAGACTTCTCACCCAAACTGCATTGATATTATTCTAATGATACTTATTCACTTATTCTACAATAACTGATTTAATCTTATTTGTCCTTAAAATATTATAAATTTGTTCAATTATGAAATTCAACTAATTGTAAATTAAACATATTTTATAACTATTCAATACTTTCATTTCAACTTTAATTTCGGATGAGAGCCGGATTCACCGAGCTTTTACCGTGCATATATCTCCAACAAGGGAACTAGCTACAAGCACTGGTCAAAAGTGGTCCTGATTTTTTTTACATTGATTCACTGACTATAAGTATGTCCTGTCAAAGTATTAGCGACGATGGCATACTGGAAGCCAACGAAAATATGTAAGAAAAACCTGTAGAACGTCGAAGAATCATTTTTGTGGACCTCAACTATCCAGTGGACGTGAAGCGACCACCGAATCACGAGGTTGGATTTTGATTTTTCCGACTTTTGGTTATCTTCACCTTTCAAGGAAGAGGACCAAACGCAAACAAATTATGCTGTTGCGCGCGCATTTAAGAAAACGAAAAGATGATCTACTCAAGTAAAATAGTAAAACTATGTAAGTTCTGCTTACTACATTATTCATGTTCAAGATTCCTTTCTCTAACTATCTAGAGAAATACAAGTAAAATGTTAAACCTATGATTCTATGAATTTTTATTATTATAATGAAAGCGCATAATCTTTTATTTTCATAATTATCATAATATAAGTGATGTATAAGAGGAAATTTAAAGGTGTCACAATTCACTTAAACTTTTTTAAATTTTGGCAGATATAATAGTAATAAGATATTAGTACCATTAAACACTCACCCGCTTTTTAATATTATTGCATGAATGTTTCTGTGGATGTCTAGTATATCTTTACCCATGATTTTTTTGTAGAAAATGAGCATTCATCGTACTCATGAAACATTTTGATTAAAAAACAGAGCATAGTTTTTAAATCATGTATCTTCATTCCTAATTTAAATGATATAATCAAATCAACTTGTTTCATTATTTTAATAACAAAACGAAATTAAGAAATAAAATTTATTTTCGTTTTGTTAATAATTGTTTTGTAATTAACACAAATGGAAATTTGGTGTCGCTGGGTGTCGGCTCCTACCTGCTGTTTCCGGCAAAGCTGGATCTTCACGGATTCAAAAGCGCAGGAAGTTGATGAAATATAAATACCCACTAGTTTGAGCAATTTATTCGATACCAATTTTCATTGCAGCATCAAGAGATAACACATTACTAGATCATTCATAAAAAATTAACAAATGAAGGTTTATGTCCCACGAAATTGGAATATAATGAGTTAAAAGGAGTTCTTATAAAATTTTTGTGGAACAATTATTATGAAATAAAAAAATTGTTAAAATCCAAACTACATTTTAATCTCCCCTCACAAACACTGTCTCGCACTCTAATATAACTTTTTCGGATTTTAGTTGCATCCTCTTATCTAAATCAAGTTTTTTGAGATGAGGAGCAATAAAACAGTTCATTATTATCAGTACCACTCCTTTTCAATCATTTTTCTTCAAGTAACTTAAGCAATCTCTCTTCCAGCTCAAGTATTACATTTCAGAAGCGTCTTTTCGCTTTCTTTTATTTGTACCTGATACACTTCCATTGGATTGTCCAGAACAACTAGGCTGAACAATCTCATCGGACAGACAAAATCTTTTCCCGTACCAAGTTCAGCAATGTCTACACTTGAAGAAAGATAACTTCTATCTTCTATATATCCTAAACTTTCCACATGAATGATATCTTAGGAATGTATCACTGAATTATCTGTTAAGTTTCCAGAACCCTGTCTCACCTTCACCACGTTCTTTAAAAACATCAAGCTTTCATAGTACGGTCACTTTGACGACGAAGCCTCCATGCCGGACTTTGAAGCAGCATTGTTCTTATTTAACTTCATAGAAAAGTGGCTTCGGAGATACTTCCACTTTTTCTTAAAATGTTCTCTGTAATAATAAAAATAATACATTAGTAATTAATTACCTAAACATGTTAATTTTGTTTAGTCATGGTATCATAGAAAAAAAAATTTCCAATATAAATAAAATTAAGTGCAATTTAAAAAACAGGTTGCATATAAACAAGGACATTAGGATAATTAAAAACTACCGCTTACCACCATCCACTTCTGCCAAAATCTCCTGCCAGCATTTCTTCACATGATTTCTGTTACAATGCAATTTCCAAATTTATTTCAAATGGCGGATATCACGAAACTTTTGTCCTTCTAGGTCCATTTCTGATCACCCAGCCACTCAAACAGAGAAACAAATACACACACGTACGCACGCACAGAAACAAGTACACACACTTCCAAGAACAAAAATTATAACCCAAATAAAATGATTAACTACAAAAATAATAAAAAGGGAAGAAATAGTTAAAACATCTCAAAGCTTTTTTAAACAACAAAAACGTTACTAATGACAGAATCTCCAACAAATCCTACAAACATAAAGAGAAGAAATTGAAAAAGTACGAAAGAAAATAAATACCCTCAAACTAAAAAAGCCTGTCACAACAACCACCAAAACTCACAACATACAACCACCACGAACGCAAGGAAAAGTGGACGCCAAGAACACGTGTTTTTATTTTAGACTACTTGACTTTCGTTTTTCTTTAAAATACCTACAATTCTTCAAGTATACGCAACATTTAATTAGTAATTTATGAGCGTATTCATCGCTTAGTTTCACAATTTGTATTTAGTATGCCGACGCATGAAGTAAAGAAAACAGTATTAAATACATTACCAATAATACTTTTTTGCAGTTACCATACTTTGTAATCTGGAAGCAAGAAATGAACTTCCATCTTTTGATTCAATATTGAGATTCGAATAATTGAATTAAAATTTATTAATATTTCATGAGTATCGTTCAGTAAATATCTTGATGATGTAAGCAACCTCGATTGAGACCGCTTAAATAATACATCTGGGCTAAGTTAACTTATTATACCAATTAATTGATGCCAAGTACTTCAGCATATTTAAAAATGCATATTACTTCCAATACAATAATCCTATTTCAATACACATATAACATTTACCAAAATGTCAGCATATAATATAATAGTTGCGATGCACTACATAAATCACCCAGTAAATTTTGTTAATAAATGCATTAATTACAAAATATACGCGTAGCCAAAATGTCCTGTATAGATGAAGCTTGTAGATGAAATGATGCATGTTATAATATGTTCTTCGTACATACTATAATGTGTTCATTGGAATATTAATATTTTACCTATTAACGTAAATCTGATCCTGAGTGTTCAAAACACACACACTGCAGGTTGGTAATACTGAAGAATCATGACTGCAAGAGCTTTATTTCTAGTTAAATGTTTGCAGTGTTAAGATGTGTGGAACTATCAAGATCTTTGGATAGTGTGGTGTGTGAATTTTGATGGAGAATTAACAACATTATACAGGTACGATGTCTTTCACATATTTTGATTTGTCACATCTTCTATTCGTTTTTATTGACCCGTTCAAATGTAATGTAAATATCTTAAAATTTCCTATTTATGGTGCAATACTTATATATTAGTTGATTTCTTAAAATTAATGAATGAGGCAAACAGGAATAAGCTGAATATATAAATTGCTTTTTTCTATACTTTTAGTGCTTTTAGCCTCCGCATGATTTCAGAATATATTGATTTCTTGAGAAATATTTAGAAACCGCCATTTTTCAATGTATCGTGTTTATGTATTGTACGCGTGTTACAAAGCACATCCGTTCCTTTGCTGTTTATTGTACTTCCTCAAATAAAAACTTCTCTTGAGTTGCCTTCTTTCGTCTACCAAACACGTTGGAATTACATTTTCCGTACAAAATATGATAAAGTAAAAAATAATGTATGCTTTCTGTTCATATTTTCAAATAAGTTACTCATTAGACTATAGACTGTACATGAGTTACTCATTAGACTATTTAATAGATTTAATCGATTTCCTCGGGTATTTCGAGAAACATTCTATGACATGGTCCTGCGATAATAAGGATTAATAATAATTCTGAATCTTATGACGACTAAAGGTTGGTGAACTCAGTATTATACCCACAAATAAATGACATAGCCATGACTTTCAGTAAAATAAGTAAGATTAATGATTCAATTTATGGTACGAATTATTCGATTTACGATACGATAAGGGTTTCTTTCTGTTACGTTGAAGGTTAACTAATGAAGGTTACGCTGAAAGTTTTCATTTTTTCCTGTCCAATATATGGATCTTTGTAGCTTTCTGTTGATTTCTGTGGACTAAGCGTCAAGCGTGTACGCTCATTTTGTAAGGCAAAAATATTTATTCAATGTTCTCTCAAAATCAAGTACGTCTACCTGAATATTTGACTTCTTTTAAATCAGTACTTTTTAAAATAGTTTTTATCCTTAAAGTGAATGAGAATTCTCTTAACCCAATGAAACTAACAAACTCGCATAATAATTCTACTTGAAGAGGTCAAATGTGGAATGTGTGTCGTTTTGAATATAATTTAATTTCATTCATAACTTTGTACAACTTAACTAGAGTAATATTCCCTACCTAGCAACGGCTGTTTGTTTCAATACTGGGCATAAACTGCATTGTTTTTATGTTCCACCTTACGTGAAAATAGAGGTAAGAGAGCTAAATATGAGTTATCAGGAATTGAAGGTTGAAGCATCCTTCATAAGACAATCAACACATAATCCCTGAAATAGGGATTAAATAAAATATTAGGAAATGATGTTAAGAGTGAAATAATTATATATTTCAGTGTATTATCTCGAGAACAGCTCTAACGTCGTTGATAATATTACGGGATAGAATGTAATTTAAAAACACTGTGGGGTGAAAAGCATTCTTACTTGGCGATTTTCCGAACCTTAGTAATTTTTTACTGTTGGAAAATACCTTTCCTCTAAATATTATTTTTTGAAGATGTCACCCTTTTTTTTTATCAGAATTTCTTTTGATATTATCCATTTACTTGACCTATTTGAATATCTCAACTGGTGTATTAGCTCTCGCTACGTTTTGGACATCCACCTTCAGTCAGCTACGGCACTCGGACCAAGCACGTGGATAACTAATATACCTGCTGAGATGTTCAAACAGGTCACGAGAATGGATAATAAATAAAATAATACTTACTGCATGCTAGCTGAGCATTTTTTGTTACAAAACGAGTCTCACAATCCACGAAAAGAAACCGACGCATTCCTAAAGAAGTTCGTACAAGGGGTTAGCGAATGCCGCTTTTCAACACTTTGTGTCTCGAGGCGTAATTAGGCGAGTATATCGAGGCGTAAGCTGGTCAAAAGTATTTTATTCAGTAAATTTGGTGAATTATAGCGAAAAATCATTTTTAAGCACATAAACAAATGTAATGTCCATTATTTATGATAAAAAAATTCATATAGAGTTTGTTTTTAATTGTTTATATAGATTTGATACATAACCTCGCATCAAAAATACATGTAACTTAACATGACATATAAATGGTAATTCGCCATAATCCATCCCAGTCACGGGATACAATTCTTTTCGCCAGGTTTCGTCTCAATAAACTCCACTGTGCGACGTCACGAAGAGGTGTTGAAAAACTGTGTTCACTAGCCCTGTGTACATCCCCCTTTAGGACTGAGAAAAGAGACTGAAGCTCAGCTTTATTGTAATAAGAAAATTAGATATTGGAGTGAAAAACAATTCCACGAGGGACCAGGGATTGCTTCATTTAAGTATGGATGTCAAAGAATGGGTAACTTCATTGTTAACACTGTGTGGATATAAAAGGGCTTCCGAAGCAAAATGAAATATTTATGATTCGTATATTACTTTTACCGTATGTCTCCTGGCGCTAAAAACTGATAACACTTTGAACTCTGTAATAGTAAATTGGCAATCTTGACAATGCATGGTTACCAAATTACTAAAATATTTTCTTATATAATTGTCATCCAAGAGATGCTTGGTCAGCTAGATCTGGACTGTGACCTTCCGTCAAGATACGAGGGGCAGAGGATCATATCTATTTCCTATTATAGGTAGGGAATTGTTTCACTATTTGGTATTTCGAGAAATGAACCTCATATTGACTGTCTTACCTCAGGGAGGGAGTGTGTGCTTATAAATTAATAAATTATCTGGTTATCGGGATCAGCTTTTCTGGGAAAATATTTATTCACAATTATCCTCTCAGCAATTTAATGTCTTTGCATCGTAATTTTGGTTATTTCTTTTGGTAAAATATTGATCCATTTGTTTCTAATTTCAAGTTATTCTTAGAGAGTCAAGCTTAGTAGGGTTTTATTTTCGTGCTTTGTTTTGCAAGCGTGGTATCCAAAGAGATATGTGAAACTGCCACTTATAATTAAACTTGTTCTGAGAGAAAGATTATGAGGACCAGTGTCCCATGAAGTGTAATATTAATGGAGAGAAGGGTATTGTTTTTTGGATATTTACAAACTTACACAATATATATTTGTTGTCTCCCCCGTTATTCATGAATTTTCAATAATTGTTATATAAATGCTTATCGTAGATCGTGAGAATCAAACCCATCTGCTGTATCAAAAAATATTTTTTTGCAAAAATTTAATGGAACTTCGTTGCTTGAAACCTTTATTGGTGGAGCTTGGAAAGATTATTGCTTTGTTAAGACTTTCGCTTTGAAGTTTATCGCTGAATCCCTCAAGAATCTAATTTACTTTTTGTTGAAATAAAATGCATTTAGAAAACTGTTGAAGTAGAAAATCCTCATCCGAAAAGGCGTCACTCCGAATCGTGAAGAGAAAAGACTTCGTAAAGGGTTTGAGGGGCGGAGAGTCTCGGTTTCCTCCCACCCCCATCGAAGCGAGTAAATCAGTTAAGGTTTATGGAGTTCCAACACTTGTCGGAGCACGGGTGGTCCTGCCTCCGCGTATGCTGTATACAAGTGCGGATTGTTTACGAGAGAAAAGAATCCGAGACGAACTCTATCCCTGCTCGATGCCTTGAGAACTAACATCTGCCGGTCGAAAGTGACGAGGACGGGACCACGCTGCTTGAGATTCAGCGTAGGAAAAGAGGGGTTAAAGGAAGGAGGATTTCGAGGGACGGGGACAGTCGAAACCCTTCTGTTCTCTCAACATCACAAGATCCTCACGTGCATGTGTTGGCGTTGAATGACGAAGAGGATTAGAACAATGACCTTCTCTAACAGATGCATTTATTTGTTCATGGGTTTTCGATGAATTCTGACTTTAACTGCGTGATCGTCACTATTTAAACTGGACGATTTTGTATGTTAAGCGCATCATTTTATGGCCGTAGTGTTATCAATATTATTCCTCATAATCTTTGTATTTTCAAACCGATGTAACTTTTTAGTAAAATGCTGAATTTTCGTCTTGCTCTAAAATTAAACTAATGTAATTTTTCGTTTCCATTCTTAATTGGAAAATCATATTATTCTTATTGAAATAAACTGTGCCTTCAATATCAATAATTTTACACTACACGTAGATTCCTGAATTGTAAATCATAAAATTATGAATGAATCAACAGCATGCTTTCACCTCTGTTCATACATAATTTATACAATCACGATATCAGTCTTGTAACGATTGTTAGGAGGATTAAAATGTGGCATTGCGGTGACAAAACTAAGAACAAATTGGGAAAACCTGGAAAAATTCAGGGCGCGGGTTTGTCGGTGTAGTGGATGTACCCCATTTCAATTGATTCGTAGCTCTGGTGATGGTATTATCTCTCCGTCAGAGATATATATGACACATTCACACGCTGCAAAGTTCATGAAATTAATTAATTTCATTTTGCAACATACCCTCATTGGATAAAGTTCAGTTTCTTTTTAATGTCAATTATTCGGGTTTTCTAAGAAATTTTACGAGCCAACCTTTGCTCATTTCATTTCTAAAGACTTTCAGAGGAGATTGACGCACTCTTGTGCCATATATAAACATTTTTAAACAATTGATCATATTTAAGATAAATAAGAAAGTGTACACGTTTAACAAAAGTAGGAATATTATTTATAACTACTTTTAATCTCAAAAGTTTCAACATACTTTTTAGTTAAAAAAGTTATTAAAAAGTAACAACCATCCCTGGTCTTCCTCACTGTTTTACCAAACGATGTCACAGTATTAATAATCAATTACTTTGTTCTCTCTATGAAGTCTTTCCTAAGAAACATAAGTCTATGTAAAATAGCATTTATTGGGGTTAGTCATATATAAATTATTTGATCGCCTCTAATGGGGATTATAATGAGTAATTTTGAAAATATGCAAGAAAAGTTGAATGCGACCATTGAATAAGGTGAAAATCCGATGTAACGAAACGGACCTCCATAGAATTACATAAAATTCATCTCATATTGATCGGCATGTTTTCACGGTATAAAATAATTTTTCTCCACATGCAATGAACTGTTTTTCGTAATATTTCTTCTGAATATCTCACAATATTTTCAGCGGATACATACAAAATAACTTTGAGAGAGGTAATTAATGAATGAAACTAAGTTGCAGTCTTTTTATTTGAGGTACTACAGGAACATTCACCTTACAGTATTGAAGACACTTGACATTTTAAGATCGATGTAGTTCTAAAATTGTTTCAAATATGTCGACAATAAAGGACCACATGCACTTGAAGATATCAAAGAGAAGGATATTGGTTTCTTTTGCGATCAAGTACAGTCAAGTTCATTGTTGGAGATGTTATGACATAATAAAATAATTAAACTATGTGTACACAATTCAAAGTTTTTATATTTCTGCTGGGGAAATTAACAATTATAAATAAGTATTCCTATTTCAGTAAATAATACAATGTAAATGCATGAATTGAAACTTCCATCATGGATCGTATGAATCATATTTATTAAAGAAATTAAATTCACATGTTCCACAAAACTTCATTCTTCACTCTCATTTTAAAATAAATTTGCACATATTACGTATGTATTTTGAATATGAGGAACTATAAATAGCGGATTTGGTAACTTCTGTTTCATATTTTTTCTCAATATCACAAATGTTACTTACAGCTTAAAGTCGATAAGTAGTTACAGTTTAAAATCGATAGGACTCAGTTAGACCAGGTATTTACTAATTTATGAAATCAATATTAGGTTACAAGTAACTGTGTCTATGTAATGATTCTCTATAAACATGTATCTAATAGTATTGCACAATCCTCCTGCCGTTGTTTTCATAACTACTTTCTAACTCTGCAAATGTTACAATGCTTTCCCAATGCAACAACCTTATGCGTTCATTTGTTACAATGCTTTCCCAATGCAACAACCTTATGCGTTCATTTGAAAGTGCCTTTAGAAATAACACACAGCAAATACACAATTTCTAATGCACTTTCCTGCTCTTTCGTACAAGTTATCGGGTAGATTTGCTTCGTGTACTTTTTACAATCAAATGCTTTTTGTGAATCAAAACCCAAAGTCACCATAACAATTGGGCAGGTAATAACTTTCGGTGATATGAAAATTACGACGAGCCGGGAATAGAACCCGGGACCCCTGCTTTCATCGCAGGGGTGTTAACCACTACACGTGGAGAAGATATGTGGTAACTTTCGAACAGGTGGAAATGGCGACGTCCCGGGAATCGAACCGAGCACAGAAAAAAATCATATATTTTTCCATGTGTAGGGTACGCGGAAGAAATATATGCATAACGAACCTTAACTCTTAGGTACGTGTGAAACCGGTACTTAAGTGCTTACAGCATTGTACGCCGCCTTATGCACTAATCTCCTGCGTAGGAATGTCTCTCAGGTCTTCCGGGGTTTAGGTCTGAGTGAAAATGGTGTACAGTTATGGAAGACGAACGGGTGGTGTAGTGGTTAACACCCCTGCGATGAAAGCAGGAGTCCCGGGTTCTATTCCCGACTCGTCTCTATTTTTCACCTGACCGAAAGTTATCACATATCTTCTCCACGTATAGGATACACGGAAGAAATATGTACAATGTGGTAGGTACTTCATTCTACGATCTATAATTTCTAGAATCCACCTTTTCTTAATGACAACAAAAAGCAGCCAACAGTGCATTACTCATGATTTTGGAAAGTTCAGACCATGAATATATTTTCAAATCTCTAAAAAATAAAATTTTGTGGAATAATTGATGTATTCGTTGTCCTAAATATGCTCTTGAATACATTAAGGTGCAACGATTTTTTACTGAGACCTGAAAATTCGTGCTTTGCCTTTCCGGTGTTGTTTGAATAGAAACACAGGCTCAAAAGATCACGTTCTGGTTACCAAAGGAAGGCTGGTTTCTCCTGCATCTTCTGTCTTAAATAAAATCTCCTGAAAGTGTCAAAAAGTCTTTCAAAGCTTTCTGAGGATGAAGCTACCTAGCAAGTAGTTTAATACTTTTGTGTCCATTCTAGCCCGAACTCACGTTTCATTTCCATATCGTATTGCTTTATTTAATATGTCCATTTCATAGTCTCAATTTCTATTTTCAATTCTTCGTTTTGTGCATTTTCATTAATGAGAAGCATAGCGGACACGGACGTCACTGTACCCATATAGAGTACCAGTCTGTAAAGTAATATCACTTATTCACTAAAAGCAGTTTGTATGACTTTTTTTGATTATTTCAGGCGCACGATAGTTTTTGTTATGAGTCTAGGTTGTAGTTCATTAAGAGTTCCAACACGGCACCAAATTACTTCAGAGAACCTGTAGCGGCGATTAGGAATCAAAAGGGGGGAGGCAAAAAACTTCCTTTAATATGACACTTTCTGCATATTTCTTCTAAGTATGATTTAAATAATGAAATAAATTAAAGGAAAGACAATTGGTTATTACCACATCAAGGGTGGTGTAATATTTTAAATAATTCCCGGTGTTAGACGGTTAAAATGAAATTTTTCTTTCCATTAAAATGTGGGGAGGTGGCTACCCCCTCCCCTAATCGCCGCCACTTACGAGAACTGTTAGGTGATCATGGCTACCATGAGGTGACGCCACCGTATCCGACGCGACGTCCGCGTCAGTGCGATGAACACGTGACGCCTCCAGCGGCGGCGGGTAGCGTTGTCGCACTCGCGGTCACTGGGGACACGGGGGGCGGCGCCGCCGGACACAGAAGCGGATAGTAGTAATAGGGCAGTGGTAGAGGTAGGGCCGGGAGGAGAGGGGGTGGTCGTACCACCGGTTGATCATCGCGTACCAACACCTTCACCGCCACCCGACGTGCTGCCGCCGCCGCCGCGGCTCCCGCTGCTGCAGCTGCCGCCACGGCCGCCGCAGCCGAAGACATGGACGATGAACCGCTGCCGGGACCTTGCTGCTGGGCGGCTTCTTGGAGTTGAAGCTGTTTGCGTTTCGTTTTGTAGCGGCGATTCTGGAACCAGATCTTCACCTGCGGAGCACACACAGGACTCAATAACTTATCAAGAAATACCCAACTCTTCTATTATCAGGAGAATTTCCCACCATTTTGAGTATTAAATTAATATAAATAAATTTATTATCAATAAAGTAAATACAAACGCGTACGATCACTTGGAAAACAATAAACTAATTTACTCTCCAGAAGCAAGCAAGGGACCATCCCATTAATTCCGATCAAGGACCCTAAGTTAGAGGTGGATTTAACATATCAGCACACTCCTAAAAAGAGAATAAAAATAGTTTGGTACGTGTTCTAATACTAACACAATACCAACAAAAGAAATTAAATTCAAAGATTTTTAAAATTTGGATACATTAATGTTGTTTCAATGGAGGTGTGTCTGTTCAAACAAAGCTATTTCCAACAGCAATTTTTCAAGAAACAGAAAAAATATAGCAATTGAATAATTTAAATTCCTAGGAATTGTTAAATCCAGAAATGGAATATTTTGTTACAACCCGTTGAGAGAAACGTACTCTTTTGTTCCCAACTCAAATAACGTGATCTAAAATTAAGGAAACATTATGTACACAATTCGCCCTTCCTTTATCAGAATCACATAATGCAAAGTGCATTTTAACAAGGAAATGAGAATTGTTGGACAGTACTGAAGGTGGCTTTCGATATTACCAAAGTACTCCAATTAAATGAGTAGAGGGGGGATATATTTCTGCTATATGTTGAAATGGCTTCATTTAAACAAATACTCCTCAATTGTCAATAACGTGGTTGGTTCATGGAGAGTATGCGTGTTGTTTTTGAAGCGAATATTTGTCCTACGAGGCTTTACTTCTTTCTGTGACCACTAGTTTAGAAGAAAGCATTTATCTAACGTCATGCGGTCGGGAATAACACTTAAACGTACTCAACCCAAGGCTAGGACCTGTGCTCACGCTGTGTAGTCCAGTCTTGTGACTAAATGTTTCACGAAAGCGTAGCCTGACACGACGGATTGAAATTTTGAACAACGTTGGTTTGAAAACTGCCATAATTGTATTAATATATTTAGAATTTGGATTTTTTATGGTTTGCTTGATGTTAAATTTGAATTAACAGAAACTAATGAACACCATTTTTTCACGATTAAGACTTACGTATTAATACGATTTTTAAAAAAAAGTAAATATATATTATTCAAGGGTCATAAAAGTGACGCCAGATAGCAAATTTTAGTCAAACCTAAATACTTTCTATTGAAGAATATTTTACAAAGAAGTAAAACAAGTTATAAGATAAAATAATGTAGCAATACTTTTTGTTATATCGAAATAATTACAAGAATTATGAGCCATTTTCAAGTTGACTCTTAATGAAACCCAAATGAATAAGAGTAATCAAATACATGTTTTCACCTGCGTCTCGGTGAGTTTGAGCGCATGCGCCAAATCCGCTCTCTCAGGCCCTGACAGGTAGCGCTGCTGGCTGAAGCGACGCTCCAATTCGTACACCTGCAACACGAGACGGATTTTCACTAAAATATCTAAATATTATTTATTCCATTGCATTTCAAATATAATGAGTATGTACTCATGCAGGTGTCGAATTAAAGGGTACGGGGAAACCAGAGAATTTTACCTCTTCTGAATCTTTCCCCTTCTTCTTTTTCTTCTTCTTCTACATGTATATTGCCAACCAGGGAAAAATAATTCCACATCTCGTGATTGTCAAAGAAATAATTGTCAAAATTAATAATGAATCCTAAGGTCACAAAGTTTCATCTTTATAACAGTTCATCATCGTGTATCCTAATAATTTCCTAGTATATCAGAATTAATAATACTGTCAAACTAGACGAAAACCAAACCGTAGAAACGAAAATCTATTAAATTTTGTACTTTTGGAATTAATTGCAAAAAGTTATATTATATATGATTCTTAAATACGCCTCACGTTCTTTTGGAGACATGCACACCTAAGTGCCACCTTTAATGAGCACATTCGCAGTTTTTGCTTGTCGCGTTTATGCGATATATCCTCCTGCTAAAATAATAATTCAAATAATTAATTTGAGATTATTTATAGCTAATATGTTATTTGGAAGTATTGATTCTTCGGTTGCCATAAATTTACTTAATGTTGTATCATATTGTATACAATTTTTGCATCAGAGTTTTCCTATCGTTGGCGCTCTGGGTTAGTTTCACGGGAAGAATTTCTACGCACCGAGTCAAATTAAAAGCCATGCATCAGTAAAGAATTAGATACTGAAATTGTGGGAGGTCATCTTTCAATGTTGCTCTTCAGATGAGACTCTTGGTAACATACCATACTTTTTAGGATATTCCACTAATTTTGACCTCGGAATCCTCGGTAAAGGTTCAAAAATAATTGTCCTTGCCAACATAAATAACCTGGATGGATATTGGAATGAAAATTTATTTTATTTTCGTTGAGTATATTGATTAATCACCATTGAAGTGTTTTTGTGAGTGAACTTTTTCTTCAAATTTCAATTAATTTACAGTTTTGAAACCTGTAGCACTTCGTTCATTAGTTTGTAGGCGAGTGGCATCTTTTAAATGACTGATGGGATCTGGATCTTTGCCAAATACGAGTATATCTTCTCACAACTACATAGATTCTATATTTTGAAACACAAGATAGATTCATGTTATTTTACCCATGGTGTTTGAACAAAATCATCTTTTCCCCCCTAGTTCGCTTAACTTTCATTTCTATTTGAAGTAGCGCGTTGCATAACTATTGGGATAATTTCACTGATGAGTAAACAGTGACTGATTTTCAGAATTATTTAAGTTTCTTAAAAAGTGAATTTGAACGAGAGTTTGTTTCCATTGACTTCACTGACCTGCGCGTGTGAGAAAGCTGCCCTCGATCTCTTCTTCCTCTGCTGTTGTTGAGGCGGTTGTTGTTGTTGTTGTTGATGAATGAGAGATGGTTGCGGTGTCAAGGGCGGAGGGCTCATGAAGGCTGCCGCTGGCGGTGGAGGTGCGCGCAGAGACGCATGCGCCAACGCGTGAGGCAAAGTAGATTGCGATGAAGGCGCATGCGCCAACGGGGAAGCAACCAGGAGCAGTGGAGGCGATGGAGTCTCGTCCCGCACTAGACCACCATCCTCTGACGAAGCACCTCCATCATCTATCATCAACAATATAAAATAGATTATCACAATAAATTACCGCCAATAATTTCCTACAATCCTCTTACAACGATGAATTCCCTATGATAAGAAATGAGGCTTTTGAAGAAGTTCAACTCCTCAATTATGAAGAGCTTGTGAACCAAACCCTTGGAAACATGAGGACTTTAAAGTCAGATCGATAGTGGTCTCTATTAACGGACTTAAAAATTTTGAATAAGGTTTGAACTTTATGTTATGAACTATCCAAAAATTGTCTATAAAATCAAGGACGTATTGGGGCGGAAGCACGAAGGAGCGACGCTCCACCACTGCTTCGGATCTGGGAGCGGCGCTATTTTTTTTAAAATAGGAGACCCTATCATGATTGTGTAGTTTGTTGAAGTCGGATAAATATGTGATAAACAAACCTGCCGGCAATATCTTTATTTTGATTCAATCTGCCAAAATTGCAGTTAATACAGCCTTAATACCCAGCATTTTGCATTTAAAATCATAGGAAGATTCCTGATTCGCCCGACTGATAGAGAGGGTTGGCCATTCTATTCTACCTCTCACGCATGAAAACTTCTACAGTGCCTAATTTGACTCTACGCCCCCGCATAGAACGGGTCTGGTGAACTGATTTGGTGCCTAGCATTTGGGGAATAAATTATTCATAAACGCATTGTAGTGAACAGTGCTGTAATATTATTATTTATTTGTTAGCATTCTTGTAATAGTAGAATACATTTTAATAGGAACACTATTATACTTTCGGGGGTAATCATTGTCATTGCATAGCAAGTGAGAAATGTTTTTTGAAGTAAGTGAATTAAAGTAAACAGTAAATAAGCTACATTAAGTCAAACATATTAGTTGAGAAAATCTCGAAGTCATCATCACGGCAATAGAAAGTCGAAACGTTACTAGTTTTAAATGACCAATTCTCAAGAACCTTGTATGAAGTTGTCTGTAATAGAGAATATTGAATTAAAGTTATTAATATTATCCGCTTATATAATTAATTGTTGCAAAGTCATAAATCCGTACTTGATAAATACTTTCTTGCTACGTTCAAAGTTCTTACACTATTCACAAATTTATTGGCTAACGTATTCCCCCTCTATCCAAACTACGTTAATTATAAGACAAGATCTTAAGAAAGGAAGCGGAGTATGACCTATGGTTAGATGAACTAATGAACTGACGTACGAACAATATTCTAAACAAATTTCCTTTCAGTATCAGGAACACCGAAATGTCTCTTAGTGACAAAATATAGAAATTTAATTTTAAAATTGCTACCATATTAATTACAATCTTAATTTTTCAGACGGATTGTATCGTTCCTTCAAACCGTACCTCTTTCTTAAAGGGGCGGATGATGAGAAGATGTCTCTATTATCATTGACAAAGAGATACAACGGTACTGGACGCTCTCCATGATTCACCTCCGCAAGTTAGATGGCACATGATCCAAATAGCTTGTTGTAAAGGACGAAACGTGGTCTGCGGCACTTTTTTGGGGGGTGGGGAACTCCCGTTTCACCTGTTTTCCTCTGGAATTTCTTTCATAACATTTCATTTTTATTGGATCCATGTTTCATTAACCACTGGGAGGTGAATGTCAAGGAGCATTCCTCTGTCAATTATAATGGAGACACCATCTTATCATCCGACTCGTAATGCAAAGGATACGGGTTGCAGAAGCATTAAACCCATAAGAGAGATTAACACTATGATTACCATGAAAACACTTCAATAATTTAATTCCTATATTTCGTGACTAAGGCACAATTTGATGTTTCTGATACTGAAATGATAGCGATGAAAAAATTATAACTAATTCAAATAGGTTCCGTTAGCCCATTGCAAGGGCTTCGACAAAAAAAATCCTTTTAAGCTTATTGGATATTTAATTAAATAAAATATTCGAATAATTTCTGTGTTAATAATAATCCACTAATGAAAATTGCTGAGTCTTTCGACCTACACCTTAAAAACATTAACAATAGATTGGTATACTAATCTCGTCATACAAAACAAATGAGACTTACTTCACATGAAAAAAAATAAATTTTTCTCGTCCTACTGGATACAAATAATAGGTTATTTATACCACGTATAAATGACGATATTCATGTATATTTTTCGTGCCATGCATTTTTACAAAACAGCGTAAAAAAAGAAAAACAATTTTGCTAATGTTTCTAAATGGCTTTCGTTCATAATGCTGAATATCCCGCCTTAACGTTACACCTCAGCTTCTCGTGTCGTAGCAATCTCTGTTCACTTAATGTAATTAACGCTTCCGGGTTACCTTCAACCCCAACACAAGGTTACATTCAACCTCAAACGCCACGCGACAAAACAATTACAGAGTCTGAGAAGAGTGGGGGTAGTACGGCGAGGTGCCAGCTAAATGGCAATGTCTCGGATAACTGAAGAGATTGGTGAGCGCGGTGTGGCATGAAGGTGGCGAGGGGGAGACCCTTCCGACGGCAGTGGCACGTGACTTGCGACCGCTGCGCGCGCGCGCGCGGGAGAGACGCCCTTGGAGCGTCCACGGCGCGGCCTGGTACCATCGACACCTCCCGCCACCCGCAGCGCTACTGTCGCGTGCGAAGGAAGGTCCCCGCCATTAGTTGGCGCTCAGTGGGCGATCGCGCCTATTGTAAATTTCAACTATTACACAACACTGCTTCTCTCGTAATGACTTTATGACGGTCGTGATTAAATTGAATGGATGCTTTTACCAAGGTCTTCGTTTTTCTTTCACTTTTGCGTGGGTGAATAATAGATCAATTTTTATGTCGCTCTCTTTTGGGAGTGAGGTATTCTTGGAAAAATTCTAGGTATAAAATGGCAATAGGAAAAAAAGTCGTAAGAAAACTTACTAAAATCGTTATATCCAGTACGTGTGAAAGTATTATATTATGGAATAAATTCTACGACTATTAGCGTCCATTATGTAATCTAATTAAATAATTAAAAACGTACGACCTTTTATGGGTGAATAATGTTTATTTTTTGTAAAGAGCTCGTTAATCCTCATCGAAACGTAGTGAGCTCTCCAGAAAAAAATAAACATTATTCACCCATAAAAGGTCGTAAGTTTTTAATTATTTATTAAATTATGGGGTAAAATATCTTAGAAGAATGGTTAAAATAAATCTTAAGAATAATTTTGTGTAGGATTAAATTGTTTTCTTTTTATGTGAGAAATACAAGATTAGTATACCGTTATTGAACTAATTCGATGATTAATATTTTTATGTGTTATAATATAACGATTTCAGTTAGTTTTCTTACTCCATATTCAAGCTGATACATCTTATGACGGCATGATATATATGGTTTGTAGGAAATAGTTTTCATAATAATATTGGTGAGTCCTCCGTACGTAAAGCATAATGTGTGCATTTACGTGAATTTTATTCAGTTTATTCGATATTATTTCATTATCACAAAAAACTCGCTGATTATTTCGAGTGGAGGGTTGAGAGAGAGAGAATGAATGATTAAATGACTTTGGTAAGATATTAAACTAGGAACAAGTAATTGAAGAAAAATCTTTGGAATTCATCAGTTTGTTCTGAACACTTAAAGGACCGCGACTCCCAGATGTCGGTTCAATCAACGGCGGATCTAGACCGTAGTCAAGGGGGAGGCTAACCGGGAAGGGATTTGGGGAGCAATTCTGTTTGAAATCATGGTTTCACGACATAAATTTTATAAATATTATCTTTAAATAAAATAGATAATCAACAATTAACAATATTAAAAAGTAAGAAAATATATTAATTGTTTAAAGTGGCAGATTATACCGTTATCTGTTGAGAGTTCAGGTCCAATGGTGGGGGGTGGACTATAGTCCCCTTAGTCCCCTTAGTCCCCTCCCCCCCCCATAAATCTGCCACTGGTTTCAATGAGATAGCGAAATAAGAAAAGTTCACTGTGAAACAAACCAATGTCAAGATAATATAACTTTCTAATGGGTCAATTAAAGACGATATTGTGAAAACATGGAAAAGATTTTGCAATCAATACGCATTAAATATTATCAATAAAAATCTACGACCTTCATAATCACCCAATAACTTAATAAAAATTAGATTTGACAAACAAGCGGATTAGGACCTTCAGACCCCATCAAATTATAATGAGAACATAAAATGTTTATGTCATTTCATTCGTTAGTGTTTGCTTGTGGGTTAAAAGATGTATAAATAGAACTAGTTGGCTACAGTGAACACAGTAACACACAAAACTGGGACAGAAGTGATTTCCACCCAAAATTAGGAAAGTAGAGTTATACTCATGGTGAACAATGGTTATTTTGTTTAATTATTGTCTATTTTCCCAAACTACGGATCATGTAAATTTTAGAGGAAAAAATTGCACAGAATAGTAGATAAGTAAACATAATGTACAAAATAAATCATGATACTTGGTGAAAATTTAATTAATAAGAGCACTTTATACAAAGTATATATATGTTGAAAATATGCAACCGAATGTTTGAACACAATGTTGTGGGTGGTAAGTACACCATCATAAGATAATTTTTGTTAAATTTTCTTGCATTTAATCTCAAAGATTAAAAAATGACTAAAATATCATTAACCTTCACATGAGTGAATGAAATGTTTATTAAGAGAATAATGAGCTCAAGAGCATTGTGACGATATTAATAATATGGTCAATTTCTTCCTTATCGGCGTAAATCGTCACAAATTTGTAAAATATATCGGGGAAAATACTTTCAATTAACCAATAAAATGGAAGTCGAGTATTATTATGATATTATTATTATAATAATTAATCAACCGTTTGAGAGTCAGATATACCTCTTAATCATTAGATAATATATAGATCCACTAAGACGTGCGTATTATCGGAGAAATTCACCTAAAAGCATCTCTAAATTCCTTCTTCCGATTTTGATGAAGGAGCATTTCTTTAAAAAGATGTAAAGAGTTTCCGAATTAATTTTAGATTTCAAGTTTTATTTATTTATTTCGTATCATCTTGTTCGTTTAAAACAATAAATTAGAATATGTGAATGGGTGTTCGTTTTATTATTTTATGAATAACATGGAACATTCACACACTGTTAAAAATATACATTTTTTATTGGTTGTGTAAACAGTCCTCACTGAAATCAACGGAGTCTCAACATTGTCTATTTTAAATTAGAGTACAACCTGAAGCTCACATCTAGTCCTCAACTTCCTTCACATCATCGAAATACCTTCCTTCAACTGACGACGCGTCCGCCAAAACATTCTCAATGCTCTTTTCTCCTAAGAGTAAATAACACGCCAGGTAGTATCACTGGAAACCGTCGACACTTGCGCTGAGCCTTGTGTACGGATGGTGGCAGCGGATGGTTTGGTGACGACGGAAATAGCGAACCCTCGCGCCTCTGACGTGTGTATTTTTCGCGTCTATCGCGCGCACAACGGCGTCCCTGAGTTGCCGACATTTGAGAACACCATTATCAAGTCGCCGTATTTCCCTGGCTGTCCATCAAGGAGATGTGTGGACGAGCTTGTCAGCGGGTGTTGGAAGACGGCGCGGAGCGAGTTGCACCTCTGGCAGTGTAGAAGACTACTCTTGTTTCTTGATCCCCTCCACATCTCATCAACAACTTCAGTCTACCACCGCTTTCTGCTCATCACCATTGTTCACTAGGAATTAAAAAGAAAATAAACTAGCTTTCTGAAAACTGTAGAGGGAGATATCCCCAATTCAAACAAAAGTTGGGCACCCGTTCGTTCGTTTATTTATTTATATTAACATGCGAATGAAGAATTGTAATCCAATAAGACATTGCTTTATAAAACACTAGCTCATTTCCCGGGGTTCTTATATAATATTCTAAATTCATGTGTTACTTTGCATATTTCTCCACATTAGTGATTTAATTTTCACTTTTGTTGATTTCAAAAATTCAATACCGCAAAGAAAACTAAAAAAAACACACAGTTTTCAGTATTGTGTGCTAATTTGTAAGTAATTTGGAATTATTAAAATCAAGGCAGAAGGAATATACATTTTACTCAAGAAACTGAATAATCAAAGCATTCCGTTAAGACCACTAACTTCTTTCGTTTTCTTTCATCTTTTACGTTATGTATTTGAAATATTATACAGAGCATTTATATAATTTTGCTCCTACGATTCGGTCTTTTCGATTACATGTTCAGTGCATTGTTCGCCTCACGTAACGCAAATGAACTTGGGTGGACATTTAAGTTTCATAGTCAACACTCGTGTGACTGTGATTCACATCTACTGATTAGAAGACAAGTTTAATTGTTTTTTTAGCGAATGCATTTCATCAAATATTTACCGTACTTATTACTTTATTTGCAACAACTCTTAAGAAGATTCCTTTGAAATTTTACATCATTTCATCGATTACTTTTTCTGATTTTCACGCCACAGACATTCCATAGAATTCACAGTATAGGTTTCCCAGAAAATGCATACTTTTCTTTCTACTCGACTATTTTGTTCCTAAAATTTCAGACCGAGGGTTGTATCAAATGTGAAATCATTTAAACCCCAGCCAAGGTATGACTAAATTTCTTATTGAAGTTTATTTAGTAACATCAAAATGGAAATATCTGATTTTTTGTCTTTTAATGAGTGGAGAGAATGACAGTATTACTGCGCCATTTTTCAAAAATTCTGCCCCACTCAACTTTCCAATTTTAACTAATAACAAAAAGATCCAAGCACTAAGCAGCCTACATTGTAAATAAAATAAAATAAAACAAAATAAAACCGAAAACAAAAAAAAATCACAATATATTGTAATAATCACACTCGAGGTCATATTTAAAAGATCAATCTGTTTAAATACAATTATTCTCACAATATTACACAGAACATTCCCAACCATAATATCTGAATATTCAAGAATAGATTGAATGAATTATCATCCACCATGAACTCTTGGCAATTGCATTGTAGGTTCATCTATAATAGGCGCCTAGAAGATAACTCATATTTGCTTAATGAAATTCGCTGTATCTCAAAAACCGTGCAACGCACAGAAATGCGGTTTAGAAATCTGTACGCAGAATTAACAGAAAAATCAAAATGCTGATATTTTCAACATTTAAAAAACCGGAAGTGAAGTGCGTTGTATATGAAGTCAGTATTAGCTGTCCACAAATAGACTTTCATTCCCAATGTATTCAAAGTCAAATCTCAATTTTGGTTTCGATTTATTAATTCGATCCGGAGTGATCGGGGGAACTGAATTCTTGTGACAACTTTCGGTCAGGTGAAAATTGCGACGAGCCGGGAATGGAAGCCGGGACTCCTGCAATGATCGCAGGGCTACTCCGTACTGAATTCTTAACCCACAAACATACATTCGACATTGGACATCACCAAAATTTGAAAATAGTCCCCCGTCCAACCTCTTCATAATGATCGAAGAGATCTATATATTTTTTTTCGACTGATCACAATACTTCCCTTGCATTCTGTATAATGGGAAAGCAAGAAGGCCATACAAGTGTTGCGATTTATAGTAAGTTACCATAAACCTATATCTGTTGCAAACATGGATTGCTTTGTGTTGGTTTATGAATCATAAAAGAATTAGTTTAAATGGTTTTAAAATTGCTTTTGCTCAATTCGCGATTCGTGTATAAAAAAAAAAAAAACACCCAATCATTTGACTTTTCTTAACACAAGTAAAAACCAAAATATAATATTCCAAACTTCAATCTTTTTAGATATTTTAATTTAAATTACTAAGGGAGTTTGACAAATAAGCATACTCGAATCACGGAAATTGTCCTAAATCTCGTAAAATGAAAGCCCTTTTTATCTGAAAAATGATAAATCTGTGTTACCATTCTGAAAGCACATTGGGACTAGAAACATTTAGGATGAAGTACTCACAATGAGAAAAAAAATTGTGGAAAATTTATCTAAAAGTGAATCATTTTCCTCCTTGTTAATTCGCTTGGTGTAGTCAGAGTTTTAGGTTGTGCTTCCAACAACAAACAAAAAGAGTCTTCAAATCTTTAGTCAAAAGAATGTCTCAGCACTGAGTCGCTTCAACGCTGACATGTGGAGCGAAGTGGAGAGCAACATGATCTTGTGTCGAGAAAAAGCGACAGTTCATTCACGCCTCCCCTTCCTGCCTCTACAGTCGCGTCTCAGCTGATTCAGCTTATATCTCGTCGTGACGTCACGCAAAAAAGAAAAATTAATATTATACAATGTAACGTATGATATAAAAAATAAACTTTCTCCGGTTTTCCCCCGGGTATTGGCGGATTTTCCATAGATCGGTATGTCAATTAAAAATTGTTATTTTTTATCTCGAAGTTTCACTGCACATAATATCTACGATTCATTTTGGAATAATAAATAGTACGTATTTTATTAAATATTTTTTATAAGTATAAAAATCCTCCACTCTCGTTGGGCGCTTGATCGGAATTGATGGGATGATCCCTTGCTTTTTTCTGGAGAGTTATTTGCTTTATTAACCCCCACGTGATCATACGCAGTTTCAAACTGCAATTTTAACAATAAAGTTTCTTATTATTTAGAATTTGTCTCGTCATCGAGTTAAAATTATACGATTTGTATGGTGTCACCGGTACACATTTCTTGTTGTATTGGTTAATTCTGTTGGGTGTAGACCCGGTGAGTAACGCGGATTCCTCTACTGTGGAATCAGTTATAAGAACATGAAATGTATGCACTCTTACTATGGGGAAAATACTAATAATACGTTGCACCTTCCCAAGTTTGATACATACCTTCGATTATTGGCTACCATCTAAGACTATCTCTTCAAATTCCTAGAAATGTGATAATAAAATAATATTTGAAACAGATAAACTATCGCTAAATTTTCATACATGGCACTTGTTATTTCGTCTTGTCATATCCTTGCATGGCAATGTTTTACTAAATTACACCGACTAAAGTCTTTGTTTATTTGTAATGATACACATTGTTAATTTACCATTTGTAAATCAATTAATAACATAAATTGAGAAAAATATCCTAAGGACAAAATAATTTTAAGTTAACGTCAATGAATACTTGGAGAGCTGTCTGATCTTCCCGCGAAATAAGGTTCTGGTTAAAGACTTCCTTTGAATAAGAGATCATCGCTTTTTTTAAATTGGGGTTTTAGGGCTCGCCTTTTAATATTATCCTTCTTGCAAGAGTATTTAATACTAAATTAAACTAAATAATAATAATAATGTATGTTACACATTGTGAATGAAATAGTGTGGATGTGGTGTAGGTCCACTGACTTATCCTTGAGATTGAAGGCCATCTCTGCAGAGGCGTCAGGCGCGTGCCAGACATCTAAAGATAGATACGAATCTCTATTCAATGCGATGCACGTGCTCTCGACCATTCACAATGTAATCTCAAGGTAGATGTTCTCCACGGAGTCTGTATCTTAAAGAGTGAATGCCAATACCAATTTCTAGTGGTTACTTGAACTTGAAAACTTCATCAGCTGATGAAACCACGTGAAAGAGAAATAATATTGCAACTTTATTATTCTGTTGTATTCAGGAGACTTATTATTGATTCACAGAGATAGATTCGACTGAGTTTGCCCAGTTGATTTCCAACATGTTTACCGAAGTGTGATCATACCTATGGATTGAGGTAACTCGTGGAGACACTTGGTAGTTGTGGAGCGTTAGGAATATTATCAAAGAAGGATAATTAAATGCGCAATGAGCAACATACAAACGATGTTTAATTTATCATTCGTGGAGACAATTTCTCTCCGCAATGGGAAGGTTCAAGTTAGTTCAATGACACAATCCAGTGAACTGGTTGTCGACTTGTTGAATCCATCGTCGTGTACCAGAGGTACGCGCACTGTTCATAACCCAGTGTATTGTGATTTCCAAGACCACACCAACGTATTACGAGTTGCGTACGGTATTACGTATAGGACCTTTCGCACTGGAGCTAAGTCGACCAAAAATCCGCAGCGTCGAACCGCCCTCTTACAATTTTTTTGTTGGTTTTTGCCTGCTTAGCCCCTGTAGATTCAACCTCGTGCTTCGGCTCAGTCTTTGCAACTTAGCACGCAATCCAATACTATATACATATATGATTGAATCACTAGTGGTGACCTGAACTTATTTACCCAGCTGGGTGGGTGAGTTGACGGAACATGAAAAGGCAATGGTAATTTCTACTACATCTGACACCTGCTAATAGCAACAAGGCTAATCAACTTAACGCATTAAGTGAAACAAACGATACTAAAACTCTCTACGGGTAGCCACTAGACGAGTTAGCTTTTCATATTTCCTATATGAATAAAATAAAAATGCCTAAGATGAAATGCGAACTCAAACCATAAAAGTCTGGGGATTTGAAACGAGTCACAGTGGTTCAGTATCCCGAAAAGCTGGACACGGTTGTTAATGAAAAAGTTATCCGATTTGCTTAAAATTCAATATCCTACAGTTCTTGGGGTCACTGATTACGAATTCGTGATCAGCATTATTGAAAAAATGATTTATTTTTAAACAATAGAAACAAAAACATTACTTTTTTGCACTATTTTAGAAGAGTTTTTAATATATTTGCATTGGACGCTATAAAATAATGATTAGTATTTTTTGCAGATGGTGGACTCAAAACGATGTTTAAAGTAAAAAAGAAATATTTTTGCAACTATTTTTGAAAGACAATATTTCTGTTTGCAAAATTATTTACAGAAATAAACAAATTATTAGAATGGTATTCATTGTCATTTTTAAGTAATTACTGCTGACAATATTGACAAAAAGATTTTTTTTGTAAAACTACTCGTTTTTTAACTAAAACGTTTGATAAAATTCATTTGATTCAGTTAATTTTGTGTTCATTACATTTTGACAGAGATTACAACATAGCTGCAAATGACAATTCGGGAGGAGGAAATGATGTGAGACACGATTAGGATAGGTGGTGGCGAAGGGGGTACATTCCACATGAAAACTAATTAAAAAACTAATAAAATAATGCAAAAATTAAAAAATGAAAACTAATAATACTCATTTTTGTCTATGATGTCATGGAGTTTCTAAAAACAGGAATTTCCCCAATTGTATTCAGGAGATAAAGAAAATGAAAAGAAAGATATTTTTTGAAGTTGGAAAAAGCAAATTGCCAAAAAACCAACTTTTATTATCAATGTACATTATAATTCATCTATTTACAATTTACACATCTTCATGTACGTTTCTGGAACAGAAAAGAAACTTTTAAAATATATTGACATTTTATATTTATTTATGAATTTATGTAGATGAATAAAGGAAATTGTTACCACCACCTTCACCACTTAAGTTTACAATGGTAGCACCGTAGATAACTCTTAAAATAATCTGCACTACACAAACGCACTGTTGCAAATTCTCATCCCTACAAAAGGATAAGTCGGACACACACAAGGGACGTGATAAACGCGACACTACGGCCAGGAGACGGGAGAGGTGAGACCGAAAAATAATCATGACATCCCTCGCAAGTCACAAGGGATACGTTGTCATCGCATATCACTCCTCTATTGTTTTATGACGACTCACACGACGTGGGAGCGGAAGGGAAAATGATCAACTGATGACTGGTTTCTACAAGGAGACAAGAACTGTGTCTTCTTCGTAATCATAATGTGACTGTTTCTTAAGAGAAGAAAGAAGTGGGAAAGAGAACGAAAGGTATTCACGATTCCTATCTAAAGGCACTAGATAATTATTTTAGGAAAAGTATTATAGCTGTGTAGCCCTTTTTCCCCTACGCGGCATCACATATCAATAAAGTTTACTCATAATGTGCATAAAAACAAAAATTTGTAATCACAATGACCAGGATTTTCATGGGGAAGTGAAGGAAGGAAAATAAACTGCCTGACATATTGAACGCGTCAATTCACCGTTGCGAAGGAGATAAAAATGTTTCATCCAAGATCAGTTTAATTAATATTATTTATATCATCTAAACAATGTATCCATCATTAATTGATATGGTTAATATAAGAATGCTTTAATTTCAATTGTGTCAAGAGTCTATACAACTCCTGATATACTAATATTATTAACAATTTTCTTGGTAAATATTAATATTTTCTTTTCTTTTTAAAATGATATGTTCAGAACCTTCCAGTAAATACAAGAAACGTATCACACATCTCCGTATTATTATTTACACGAGCAAACAGATTAAGAACGGATGTATAGCACTACATACTTGCTTCATATTATCGCGTAAGTTTTTACACTTTTAATTCATAACTTTCAGGGTCTCAGGTGGTCGCAGCTGGAAATTGGCAGTAACTATGATCTACGCTCCATGTTTATAACAAAGTGTTACTCAACTGAACTTTTTACTTCCATGTATTATTATTATTATTATTATTATTATNTTTGTTCTAAATTGTTGCAAATTGTCACTATTTACAAGAGATATTTATATTTTGAAAACTATATCCGATTTTCCTTGCTATTTTAAGATGAATTCTTTTTTCCAATTCGAAATCAAACGAATATCACACTTTTTACAGGAATCAAAAGAGACATATCGGTTTAGTTAAAAACTTACGTGCACACCAATGCATCTATCTAAAAACCAACATTGTTTTCTGGTCCCTGAAACATCACTTCATCCTACACATCATTAAAAATATCAAATATAAGGACTTTATTTTTTGTCCGTGGCAACTTTCGGCGATCCTGAACCACTGTGCGCGTGTCTTCTTGAAATTCCTCATGATATCGCTAAATATCCCGGAAAGACTGTAAGGCATGCAGTAAACAAATATTGGCCTACGCCTATTAATATTTTGTTTATGTTCGTTTATATTATTGTGTATAAATATTTAGATAAAGTAGTTCGTGTATAAGTGTTCAGGACACTCATACAATTTTAGACTGAAAATTGGTAATACCACCTTTAAAAGTTTGTCACAAATCCAGACACACACGTCTCCAAATAAAACACATTATCGAGCAAACTCACTAAAATAATTTTTACCTTTTCATCTTATTACGTTACATTTACTGGATATAAATTACCCGTTAACTAGATAACATCCAAATGAATTGATGAATGTCAGTGAGAATTTTCGAGAAAACGTTATCCGATAATTTTTTATTTTGAATCGTTGTATAAAAGTAATAATACATGACGAAATTTAAAAAAAAACTGCGTTTAATCTATATATTTTTTCTCATCTATTTGTATATAAAAGCATAAATATTTTTACCCATTTCGAAACTTCTTAGGACTTGCATCTTGGAGGATTTTCAAAAATCTGTATCAAAACGTACATTACTACGGTCCTTTCTTCTTATGATGTTATAGAACGTTTATATAAGTTCTTGGAATATAAGAGAGAGAATACGGACTAATTTACATAAATCGACACCAAAATTTTAAAAAAATCTTCAAGACAACAAAATTCCGGAACATACTTGCTGAGATTTATGGAAGAAAAATATTCTTCAATCTATGAGGACTATTACATTTTTGCTATCATTTTTTATCTTATTTTTCTCTCTTAATGCTAATTAACTTAGTAAATAATTGTATTTGCTGCAACTTTTCATTGAGTATGCTTGAATTATCTTAAAGCATGTACTTAAGCTTACGTAACCATTTTAAATGGACTCAACTCCTCAATGATTCACAGATGAATGACGAGAATTACGTCATATTGGTGCAACTGAAACAGCCAAATGACGAAGACAGATTCGATATACTATATAAAAATAGGGAAGTCGATGTTTACTTTATAAATGCAAGTCGACGGCGATGAAGGAAGAACTATTAAGCTGCAAACAGGCGCCTGTTTATCCAGACGCGACAGAAGCGTCGTGCGGCCGGCGCGCTGACTGACATGTTGATCACACTTCAGGCGCACTAAAACGTGTGCACGCTCTCGGGTGGAAGCTTCCACAAGATAATGAACCACTTGGAGGGAAGCGCTTTGGCACGAGCATACAGCTCGTCTCTGCCCTTCCCTCTTCTATGTATAATTCAATAGGTGAAGTACCTTGAAGCATTGCTTAGGATTGAAAATAAATCATTTTTAACGAGCTAGAAAAGTTTCATTTCTCTTATTTCTGGAAAATTACACAATTAACATATAATTTTCAAAAAGTGATTCCTGTCACCAAACTATTCGCCGCACTGTCTATATGCTTTGCATTGCATTGTCGGCATGTTTATTTATTTATTCATTTCATGTCGTATGGCGATGTTCAGACCGTAAAAGGAAAGTCATTGGGGTCGCTCTTCCGCCTGATGTGGGTGAAGGATTGAGAAGGAGAGTTGATGGGTTCCAAGGGAATTTATGGTTCCGCACCGACACTTGTCTGGGGTTGGTGAGAGACATTCCAGCTGAAAATTTCGGTTTTTTCTAGAATTATTTCCAGGTAATCCCCAAAATATTTTTCTTTGCGAACGTATGTCCATATTATCGTTTAACTTCCTTAGATCGTACATCATCTTCTCTTTGCTTACTTTTCTGTTTTCTAGTACAATATATGTATGATTCAGTAGTAACCACATTAATGCATTTTGTTTGATTTTTAGAACATAATTGTAGTCTGGTTGAGTTAATATTTCGTCCGGGATATTTCGGCTTGAATTTCTAGTGATAATTGCAATTTTGTCCTTAATTTGTTCCCACAAATTCGATACACTTATACATCTAGTCAGCTTGTGAATTATAGTATCCTCTACATCATATTCTTTGCAATTTTTTGTTTTAGACAAATTAATATCATAAAGTCGATTATGCGTTAGTACAATGCCATGTATCACTTTATACCAAATCTATGTCATGTAGCTTGAGAGCAACTTTCCGTGAACATATCTCCGTACGTATTTCCAGTTAATGCCAGTAGTCTTAGTAGTTGCTCTTGGTAAACTGAAGTGTTTTTCTACCAATTTGTTTACATCATAGCACTAGTTATTCCTCTTCCATCTTATCCATTTCTAGATCCATCTTTTATGTTCTACAATAATGGAGGTGTGTAGACATATTTGAATAAAATCTGTGAGGTATGCAATTTTTTTCCGGTATTGCCTTTCAGATTAGGTGGATTATCTAATTCTACGTATCCAATATCCAGAAAAAGATTAGCTCGGCCATCGCAGTCGGTTGTGTAAAACCCAAAACCAAGAGGAAATATTCATCCATTTCGAGTTAAAACAATTTTTTGTACCCCAAAACATTCCATGACAGATGGTCCCTAGACAGAGTCCGCTCCCACCAAGCTTCAAACAAAGTAGTTTAAACATAGCATCTTCGCGATTTTATTTGCTTCGTCGCAAATCTTATCAAAATTCTATCACACGGGGCGAACATTTTTGTATTTTAAACTGGTACTTAAATGAATATTTTCACCTTGTTGGTATTTCATCGATCATTAGAAGTCTAAAGTTACGTATGTGTCATGTTTTAAACCTGTGCTACTAGTGAAAGTGGAGTAGATTTATGACAAATTAGTGAATAATTTATGTGAATTGCACATTGGAGATTATATACGGGAAAGCTAATTAAAAAAAAATCATTACCTACCTGTCTCCAAGTGCATTATATGTGCGATAGAAATAAGTCAGTATTTTGTACTATAAGTAGTTATAATGTTATAGCGAGACTTCAGCCTCAGTTCCAAGAAGTAATCTACCTCTCGGCTTTGTGGGATAATCTACACCGGTCGGAACCCGTGCTTGGCAGGGGACCTACTGAAGGAGACGAAAGAGTCGCGAACTAAATATTTATCCATTGCTACCAATACTTTATTTCATTACAAATAAACATGAATCAATGGAAATCAACTCACCAGAGAAAGAAATGCAATGACCAAGTTTGGCAAATATCAACTTAGAGCAAAATATACTTACCTCGCAACAGCTCTCAAGTAACTCAATAGAGATGCGCGAATAATTCAGTAGGTTATAACTTGGGCATTATGTTGGCTATTTGCCATTTTGCTTCGTTTTTGGAAAAAAATGTAGTGGTCAATAGTGGGAAATGTTCCTCTACAAAATTCTGAATAAAAATATGCATTAAAACACCATATATTCGAACACATGTCGTGATTAGAATACCTTATTCGTAACACGAATGAATACCATTCACAAATATATTTTTTAGTTGCAAAATGTTCGATCTCAGCTTCCTGGACTTCATCGCCATTCAACTTTTGTCCGCTCTGATAAAACTAAAAAAAATAACAACAGGGAGCTAGATCAGTACTATACGGTGGATGTGGTTATTAGATAAAGTTGCATTCTGCAGTGTTGGTCTTCGCACGATAGTCAGTGAGGACGAGTGCATTGTCATACAGTTACCGCATCAATCTTGCAAATTTACCCCTCCACTTTTGATTAACGATGTCCAGAGTTTTGTCATTAAATCAGCACAATATTCAGACTTTAACGTATTTTCTTTTACTTGAAGTCAACCGTGAGAATTTCTTCACTATCCTAGAAGTTCGTCAGCATATCTTTCTTTGTTAAGTAAGGCAATTTCGCCTCTTTTCGGAGGTGGTTTTCTAGCATGGAGGCATCCCGCGGATTCTCATTTCCTCTGATCATAGATCAAAGACGTGGATACATCACTCATGACGATGGATTGAAAAACTGCATTTTTGTTCTCTTGACATATCTCCGGAAAAGGTCAAATGCAGTTCACACATATATGCGTCTAAATTGAGGGAAAATATTTGGACACCTCACTCGCTCTGACATTCGTGAAAAATTCTAGAAAGTGTATTTTTTGGCAGATCCAGTCAGATAACAATGTCTTTCACTTCACTCTTCTAAAAGACAGTACTTCTCCCTCGAAATTTCAATCTTTTCTTCGGGTACCGGGCATCCGCTTTGGCAGTCGTCTTCGAGGGATCTTTTCAGAGTGAACAGTTTTGACCAAATTAGGTTAAATATAAAGAATAAACTCATTTTGAAGGTGTTCGTGAATCTCTGACAGCATAAGACCTTATTTCGTCAAAAATGTTGCCACTGCGCAGTATCCAATACCATACTCGACATGATGCATAGAGACGAGTTTTCATATGTGTGTGGAGCGTGGGAGCGAACGAGAAGAAGCGCAACTAAGGGCATGGTGTTTCAAATATTAAGCTCCAAAATACCGCCACTCATATTTCAGTATGCACGAAGTAGTACAGACCAAAACTTTTTGGGCCTTGCTACATGTGATATCGGGCTGAATCAATCATTTGCTTGTGCTGTATATTTAGTGATACAGATTTTTAAAAAATTTGACATGTAACCATCGATTAATAGAGCTCTGAAATACTTTATAATAAGAGAATTTATTTTCCAGGACCAGCTTACAAATGTATTGTTTGGATCCCAGTGTACCAATGGAATTGTGATACATAAAGATTCTGGAATTAACACGAGGAAAATTTTCGCTTTGTTCTTGAGTTGATCAGTTGCTGAGTGACGTTAATTCCATAATATCTTTACTTTAACTTATTGTCTTCAACAATGAGTTTTGTTTGAACAAGAAGTTTCCTCTATGTAATATCAATGTACTCATACGTTGATATTTGTCAACTAGCAGTATGTATACCACCAAAAATTTAATACAAACGGTAAATCTTAATGTAATTTGTTCTTCTGAAGATTTAGTAATTTTCATCCAAAATGACATCATGCAATACATTCTATCTCATTGTTTTTTCATTGTCTCTTTAAAAAAATATATTGACAAAAAACTCTAATATGTTTTTGTCTAGGAAATCATGATTATTTTATAATACGAAAAATATTTTATAAGTGTAAAACTATTACAATCATTATTTTTATGATGTACATGCATTAACTAAAACATCCCTCCAATACCAGAATCGAAAAGTCAAGCGGCAAATTCCAAATCTTTCAAACATTTTATTTCAAATGTGGATGGGAAATAATAAATGTTCTCATATCTCTAAGAGCATAAACACTGAGAACACGATGTTTAAAAGCTTTGTTTGCTCGTTTTTCCAAAGTATGGTTTCTGCGGACTTTTTCACCATACGTCTGGTCAATAGATTGTGCCTTATGAAACGCATATATTATTTCCACTGTGTTCTCTGAAGGGGATCACAAAATAAAACAATAAATAGTGTTTTGGAAGTGTAACTAATTCTGTTGGTTACTCTGATAGACGTTTCTTCAATTTCCTCATTCATTCCGAATGAGTATTCGCACGAAATATTTCATGACCTCTAAGGCATGTTCATTGTTGGAATTCGATTTTGCTGAGAGTAATAAAGGTAAGAGAACAGTAAGCATACAACTTAAAGAACAATTTCAAAAATATCAAATAAAAAGATGAAAAAAAAATTAAAATCGTTTTAGAACTCTTTATTTGTGGTATGTCCCTAAAACGATTTTTGTGTAGTCCTACGTTTCGATATATGATCCATGTTATGTATTTCTCCACGCTCGCACATGGGGTCTGTGAAAATTAGCAGAATGTTTTCTGCTAATCATTAATTAGCAGATTGTTTTTTTTCTTTTCAATTATTTTATTTTTCTTCGTAAAATATATTGGATGACATTCCACGACATCTATCATTATAAATCTTTCTCAGTACGTCAGTCCTTTCGTCAGTAAATTGTCTCACATACAATCTTCGGATTTCTTATATCTTATTTCCACCCTCTGGCACTTAAGTTCATTCTAGCAGTGATTGATAAATTATCGAAAATTCGTCGATCAATTCCGAGAGCCTCATTTTGATTTACATCGTTTTTAGCAGACGCATGAGATTCACGCGAACCAGAGGCCTTCATGGGTCGGAATGAAGTGTAGGAAAGGATTCGTGCGGCGAATGAAATGCTAAGTCATAAAAGAGCGACACATGGCTGCAGTGCTTGCGTCGCGACTGTTAACGAGCGCCCAGATTTAGATCAGCAGCGGAAAGAAGGCTTAGAACTTGTGCGACTGATGACGGATCAGAAAAGGAGCGCCCTCATTTTGGAAAGTGGAGTTGGCAATGTCTCATTCTTATTCAGTAGGGCTTGCTTTGTCACATCCCCAATATTCATCAATTGATTTCGCGATAGTCATTCGTGAAGCATTAACCCTTTCATTACATCATCATATACTATAATACGCAAATTGTAGTATTTGTAAATTGGAAATTTATCGTGCTATTGAAGCTTATCTACATGGAGCGATAGGAGGTAGGAGGGTAGAATGGTATTAGTATTGGTGGGCAAGTTAGATGGGTTTACCAACAATTTGGCCCACGTGGAGGGGTTAGTAGAAGTAGTAATTGTTAGTTATAGAGTTATTGATACTAGGAGGATGTGGATAGAGGAAGGATGGTTCGCTTTTCAGTAGATGAACGGGGACAATCATGTGAACTTGTGCGACTGATGACTGATGATATGTCCCGGACATTACCTTTTCTACGTAACTGGACGGACACAAATGAAGTACAATACTTTGGAGCATTAAAAGACGTGTCGGCGATATTTTAATATTTCATCTTCCACCTTTTCCTTTCAGTGATAACAGCATTTAAAAATTACATCAAGAAAATAAGGTACTTGACTCATTTATTTGAAAAGGATGAAATTTGAGTTCTTGAGTCCTGACATTTGACAGTGCTGACGTGTCTGACGATGCTGGTAAAAAAATATTTGTAAGGAATACTACGTGAGTTACGTGATGCAATGTAAATTATTAATTATTATACTTGTATACTGTTCATAAATGTTACGATGTCCTCTTTGTATTGTTTAATGCTAAATATAAAAACGAGTGAAACATGCCTACAAGTAGTAGATGGGGGAAAATAGTATTTGCCATATTATCCAGGTAAACACAATAATATTGCTAAATCAAAGTAAACGTTCGTATTATCATTGAGAATGTTAGTTTCATTCAATTTCCCTTGTGATTAAACGTCACGAGTTAAGCTAGAGTATTATAAATTACATGATTCTCATATTACAAGAATTTCGCTCTATAAAATATTACATCCACGTCAATGAAAAATCACCGAAATAAGGAAAGAAAATGAAATAATTATGTACGGAGGGGACTTTCGGATGCGAGACTTACGGATTTCCCTCTCTTGAATTCTTATGATGTCTAAAACAAATAGATAGAACTGACGAATGATTTGCATAATATTCATCTTGTGTATACGTAGAAATATAAATTGCATTTAGCATTTAACTGAAAAAATCATTACCCAACATCTCCTTTGAACATTTTTCAATAAGTGAACTGATCAGAAAATTACACTGAAATAATATGTTTTGAATTTTAAATTGGTCGCAAAATTGTAAAAGCTAAGGTTTTTTGAATCCGAGGTTGTACAGTGAGCAAAATTTGTAAGCACACATATTGCAACTACTCATGGAAGAAAAAAAATAAACTAATGTGCGTAAGCTCATGATTATTCAGCCAATGCAAAGGGCTGACGCTGAAGATTACTCATGAATGAGACTTATTTTCTAATACTGATATATTGAATATGCATCGTAAGGATACCTTAAAAATATATGCGAATATGCTATTGCTCCTCTATATTCTGAATCATAGATTTTTTTCAAGCGATACAGAAATATTATATATGCGTATACATGCTGCTAAACTACGTGTATAAATTCATATTTGCTAACGCGTGAATGTCTTCTCAATTAGTCCAAGAAAACATTAAAGATATTTTGTAACTTTTATTCCGCATTACACACGAAGAACGAGAATTTGAAATTCATTGGGGGCGGAGGAGGGATATAGAAATTCTCTGTTCATTACCACAGTGCTACTATTCAATATTTCGAAAAATATTTTAGTACTATTGAAGCGTAATTATACTGTATTTCAATAATGTGTGTAACATAAGACTTGGATTATGTACATTTACCATGCAGACACAATCGTAGGAAAAGTTACAACATTTAACAAGGTAATATTTCTCATTACAACACCTTCATCCCTTTGTTTTTTATGAATGTCAAGTCGGGTAAATCATTTTGTTCAAAACTGATTTTAGAATCTACATTTAATACTTTTAGGTTCAGAATGTGACACTAGTATGTACAACAGTGGTCTCCAGAATATCCAACACACACCGAATAAAAAGGATATTAGAGGCCTAATGACAACAAAAAGTAAAATAACTTGGGAGCAACATTCAGACAACTTCAGTTTTGCAAATTTTTTCAGACTAAACATATATTTTTTAAAGTACACACTAAGAAGGTATTAAAAAAATTGTTTGTACTCCTTATTGACAACTTTCAAAGTACTTTTAATAGTTTCTTTATATATCTGTAGGTTATGGTTTTCCACAAATGTTTCCATAGTTAACACTAAAGTTGAAGAAATGGATGCAACTCATTGATTCATCAGTTTGTCTCCAATTTGAATTGCAAAATTACATCTGGCGTAAAGGCGAACAACTTCTTCCAAAAATTTTCCCTGGAGAACATTCGGGAAATATTAAATGAAACATATTATCATAATTATTCTTTGATAAAAATACATTGTTTTTAGAGGGAAAGTAAGTCATATTTTACTGTATTTTTAGGAAAGATCTTTTCATATTTTCTTATCTTCTGCTGTCAAATTTGAAAATTAATAAGTTTCTTGCTCAATATATTTTCTTTAAAGTTTTTAAAGAATTTTACGAGCTACCCTGTTTTCAACTATTCACCATTTTAAAATATATATTTATAATAGTGATCTGGCATTTTGTTATTCCAGAACTGTTTTTTCTTGTTATGAAACGTAATAATTAGTCGATATTTTATCTTCTCATTCCAAAATTTTTGAGAGGGGAACCTAGGAAATTTTTTATCATTCATAATTATGTATAGACTATCAAAATATAGTGTTATAAACAAGTAACGTTTTCCCCAACACTTTCCAATTTTATTTCAAAATATTCGTTCAGGTATGTAGAATCATTCCATAATGCGATTTATTTATGTTCATCAATCTATATATCCTAAGATATATAAGAGGAACATTAAGTGGCAGTAGACAAATATATTGTACATGTGAACTCCTGCCCTTTAATATGAAATTATCAATTGTTCACCCTTTTCTTTTTAAAAAAATTATCGAACGTAAATGAAGATGCTACTGCTACTCACCCTCCAGTGCTTTGAGTTTTCATTACTTTAATGTTTTGGTAGTGGTTTCTAAACTCATGAAATATTTAAGGTAATTTCATGTTATTTCGATTTGTTGTGTCATGTCTATTTACCTGTGATATCATGAAGATGAATAGTTCATGCACTTTGTATGCGTAGAGAACTGTTTAAATCTCTTTTCCTTGCCATTAAATAACGGTTTTAACATAAAAATTAAGGTTAAAAGTAATTATAAAACACACGAAAGAGTGAATTATATCACATTTTCGGAAATATACTGCCATGAATTTGTAACAAATCTACATATATTTCATTAAAATTACTCCTATAGCACTAAATAAGTAATGTTTTACTGTTTAACAATTATTATAAAATCTTAATGTACAATGAACAAAAATATGAACCTTAAAATTTTCTTCTAGCTGCTCGCTGACATTTGGCTTCTGGCTTCTCAAAAATTTAAAAAGGAATGGATGTTATGTAATATGTGATATACAAGTATGTCGTGTAACCCTGTGCTCATTCACTTCTGATAGACATTACATCTCATTTTTCATTATGTGACATTTTTAATTATTTGTACACCCTTGATGAAAGTGACACACTACTCAATCACTCAAAGCGTGACATATTTTGCCTCCTCAATTTCTTATTACCGCGACATGAAATCTCTATTCGTTTCGGGGGTTGTAATGGCTGCTCTTCATCTTCGGAAACCTCAATGAACATTCATGTCCGATTCATCGACGGTTCTTGATCATCATTTGTGCGTTAATTTTGAGACAATTACCCTGGACAAACAATTGAACACCTTTCTTGAAAGGATATTTTTTAACTTCTCTCAAACTAGAAAGAACTTTCACTTTATTTATTATGCATACGCAACAAGAAGATCCAACGTACACAAGAGGTATATATTTAAAAGGAAAAAAAAATGATATTGATGGAGACTTTTTCATGTACAGGTTTTGTAACAGTTGGTGAACGTTTACCTACAATGCAAAATGCATACAATAAAACAGGTTTGCAACCAAATATTACATCTATATTATATCGAGGGGAGTGTAGTAATAAGTACTACAAGCTGTACATATCTGACCTATACATTAGTTTTTAGGATGAACCTACTGAAGCTGCAGTCTTCAAGCTATTTTCACAGACGCAAGGTTGGAACATGTTTGGCAAGGTCTGGAACATAGTGCTCAGGAACGGATCATTTTTTAAACTGTTGTCCCAATATAACAACATTCTGCTTGATAGAATGCAACGTAGCCCAGTTCTTCATATCTGAGTGAATTCATTTCGTTCAGCGAGCCCATGTAAAAATTTGTTGTAGTACTTATTTGTGTGTACCAGATAGTTAGACTACTTTCATCATAAAAATGGCTTGCACAAATATTATCAGTATATCCTATTGAAAGTAAGTTAACGTAATTTGCTTTTGTGGCCAAGAAACCTACAATGTTTAATTCTGTGGACTTGATGGAATTTTATTGTCTCATGAGTAACATCTCATAGGACGTATATTATGAACTAACTATATTCTGCATCGATTTTGCTGCGAAACCTGGAAGAGAATCTAGATACTTACTACTGCCCTATTTTAATTTGTATGAGAACATTATAACATAGTACGTGATTAAAAGGTAAGATTACGATGCGTCTGAAGTCTACAAAAATAATCTGTGTAATGCTCAGACATGCACCTAGGAAATGTTTAAGGGTTAACTTATTCTACCGGTAGATGTTCAACTTGGGGTAATACCCCAAGACCATGGCAAGTGGTAGAACGGAGAGCCTCCGGAAAATTTCTGAATATTTAACCTCAAAAACTCTTATAAATGGTGTGTAACAGTCAAGTGACAGAACACACGAACGTAGTTGCGTTCAGCCTTGTGTCCAGAGGTCTAAATCACTTCGACGGCTTCTGATATCGGATGGACTTCACAAATTCCTTTCCTGGTCTCTGCGACCATGCGTTGCATCGACTTCTGCGTAACAAACTACTGAATTTGTGGGAGCGCCAAAGAAGGCAAAGGAATGTATGTTTTGATTTAATACAAAATCAGTTTATAGAAATTTAAAATTCTAAGAGAAATTAAAAATATATTTCTATATTCCTCTTCGAGAAATATTTAGTAATGCCGTTTAACACTACTCTTATTTCTTCTCTGTACAACATTCTTCACGATGTTGAATTTTAATCTTTATTACAACTATTTTGGACATTATCCATCGTCATAATCTGTTTAATCATATTCGATAGGTGAATATTTCGAACGTTCTCCATCAACGTCCGTCTTCAGGCATCCGACTGCGTCGGGATTCGATAACTTCATTTCAGCTATAATCTCTCTATGAACACTCAATGCCAATTCCAACGGTTACCCATCTACAGTTGTAGACAGGGTCTTCAAACACAGAACATCCGGTGTTAAAGAACGGAGGGAGGGCTTAGACACGATCGTAATACATACACAGGTTCCAGGTCTAGCGGAAACACTTAGGAGAAATTCCAATTAAAGACAGTGCTCAGCTCAAGAACAACATTAAGGAGCATACTCAACAGCGGAATATTTGAATGCGGCCAAGAGTAGATCAGTGAAACAGGAAAACCCTTACCCGGGCGATTAAAAGAACACAGAAAACAGTACCCCAGGCAGAGAACTTCAAATTAAGATTGACCAACCATGACTAGGAAAACGGACGTCGCATCACATAGGACAAGGTTTCCCCTATCGCCAGATAAAGCGACTTGAAAATCAACGAGGTCGCTTACATCAGTTGGGCTAATAATCCCATCAGCCAACCTCCTATTGATATACATCCCCTATGGATTTCAATAATCCAGCCAATTCCGTGACACAAGATGATAAACAATATGCCCTCTTCGCCGGGCTCCAGTAGACCAGTGGTAGCGTCCTCGTCTTCAAGAACTAAAGTACCCCGGTCCGAACCCGGGCGCTGTCCAAAGCTTGAACATTGCTTGCCTGTTGAATATTCACCGACTGAATTTAATTCTTTAGGTACTGACGATGGGTAATGTCCAATACAGTTGTAATAAAAATGGTTTTTCTAATTTTGTAGCAAATGTTTCACACATAGAAAACAGGGTGCACCATCTCACGTTCATCACACAGAAAGGCAGAGGATCACTCACTCAAATTTTCCATGCGATCTCTTCCGTCTTGCCATGATAGCCTACTGGCCAACCCTGGCTTCAACTAGTCTACACAGTCGGCGAGTATGGTATGCTCCATCTGACGTCGATTCCCATTCATTCCTTACAAAATGTAACATTTTAGAACACTGCTAATCAGAAAATAACTGATAACTTTCGGTCAGGTGAAAATGGCGACTAGCCGGGAATCGAACCCGGGACTCCTGCTTGGATCGCAGGGGTGTTAACCATTACACCACCCGTTCGCCTTCCACAACTTTATACCATTTCCACCCAAACCTAAGTCCCGGAAGACCTGAGAGACATCCCCATAGAGGAGATAAGTGAAAAGGCGGCACACTATGCTGTGTGCACTTTATTATCGATTTCACACGTTCCTACGTGTTTAGGTTCGTTATGTACATATTTGTTCCGTGTACCATACACGTGGAGAAGATATGTGATAACTTTCGATCAGGTGATCAGGCGATGGTTCCCGACTCGTCGCCATTTTCACCTGACCGAAAGTTGTTACATATCTTTTCTACGTGTAGGATACTCAGAAGAAATATGTGCACAGAAAAGTAACTATTTACTTATTTCAATTCCAAAGTATCAAACGTATTTAAGTTAAAATATAAACTAACTTTTTTTCGTTTCGCAGAATAAATCTTAAAAAGAATTTTGAGGGAGCGGTTTAAGCCCCCATAGGCTTGCTTCTGGTAATAACTTTCAGGACTAAGTTATAGAGATAGTTTACGAATTAAACTCAAATGTTTATCAGTAAACATTACTCACTCGTGAATGTAATGAAAACTATTTCACTCCACTATCTTCTTACTCAATTGTCATGCTGTCGGTTCTACAAATACTCAGGACGAGTGTCGGATTAATACGAATTAGAAAAGAGTAAGAGAATAATAGAAAACTATGGGTGGACTGACTTTACCTCTGCCTGAAAAAAATTATTTTGCTCTTCAATGATTGCATTATCCGGGACGTTTTAAAATAAGTTAATTTTCCTCCATTAGCCAAATAGGTTTCAAGAGAAATAAGAGATTTGAGATGTTTTGTCACTCAAAATTTTGGAATTATAAATCTAAATAAAAAGAATAATTAAAAATTTATATTTTTTGGAATTGGTCAGTCTAACGTTTTTTTCTTCTCAATTTATTTTCTTTTCCACATAACAAAAATGAACAATCTGAAAATACATAAAACAACAAACGCGGAATAACATGGATGGAAATACATGAACAAGATATAATATAAAAAGAAATTAACAAAAATAATTGTAAGAGATGTTACTCCTGTGAAACAAATTTATGTAAACTATTACACTAAAGGAGAAATGACTGAATAATAAACACGAACTAATTATCACCCAATCCAACGGGTGTACATGGCAAATATGGCGTATCTCTTAATAACTCTTATTATGGAGGATAAGGATGTGGAGGTTGATGGACGTCAGTAGGCAATCGTTATATTGTCAAGATTGTCCGTTCTGCATATTGACTGTACAGTAAAAATATCTGGTGGGTCAGAGAATAATTTGGTTAGTCTGTCTTATTCTTTGTCGCGTGAATAATAGTCACACGAATGAGGAATTTCTTGTGAGCGCTATCTGGATAACATGCAGTGAGAATCAAAAGAGGGACTCTGCTTTACCAGTGCTATTTTTTTAAATCGGTAGGAGAGATTGAATAGGAACTCATTACTGTCAGCAAACAGAAAATTCGAATTGGCTACTGTTTCTCATTAACTCTTCCACCTAGTTGAACCCTTTTCATGTTATCAACAAAAGTCCATTGCAGCGATGGCGCTCGATTGGAAAATCAATTTTCATTCAAATAACCATTTATTCATACACTTGACTATTACTCATTCGTGCAATTAGTAAAAAAATATTTCCGAACACAGATTTCATTTATGGGAGTCAGACACACAGAATTTCATAGATAAATTCTTGAACAAATACACTGACATAATTACGATTAGCACATTTATTTTCTAATTATATAGCTTTTTTGTTGCATAACTACGGTCAAATTATGTAAGTCTGGTGGGAATTTTCCTTAAGTGCAAACTAGGTGTTACTTCAAGCGCACCACCATTTCCTACCTCTCATTAGAGCTTTCTCTTTTCAATTCACACCCATGAAGTAAATAAAAAAAATGTTTTCCCATAATGCCGTTTAAAAATGTCGTGTGGTAAAAATTGTACCTTTTGCAGTATTGGACATACTAAACGTAAATTACCAACTTGAATTTAAGAACATCGACGTAATATGAACACAACACAAGGTCATTTCGGTGCACTGTTTGGATTTAGATCATTCAATAGATTGGAATAATATTTCAATTCAACAGCGGAGTCAAATTACTACAAATGTATTATTTCAGTAATGTTATCCTTAAAACACACTGAATTTACAAACTGTAACACACAAGTTATCCACAATTGATAATGGTTTATTTTGATTTTCTGCTTTCATGGGTTGTTTTTCCGTTATTTACTTTTCTAGGGAATTGTTTGATTTGTAAATGAAGTTAACTTTTTTTCTTCTTTTTGTTACCAAGATAAAATTAACATATTTGTTTATTCTATATTCACGATGGCAGTAATCCACAGTTCAAACGCATAAAAACTGTCCACATGCAAGGTCGAAATAAACATTTCAATTAAACATGGAAGTAAATCTTAAAGAGCTTGGAAATTATGCGTATTCTTGCCTTTCTAATCGGATTATGAGAGTTCGGTCAATTTTGGTCTCCTCGATCCATCTGTCACAGAAGAAAGAGCAGAACAAACTGAAGAAATGAGACTAGTAATGTAGGTGCGTTAAATAATTTACCAATATAAAACAAATAATGTTTTCTATATTCTGTTTACACATACAAAACAAATAATGTCCGCAAAAAACAAAAATATTCTACATGATATGTCACATCCTGTTCTTTCCTCTTCATTAGTATTAACTTTCCTTACAATTGACGAATAATGTTTTTTCTCTGATTTTGTAAATTATGTATAATTTATACACATTTCTGGCTCTATTGTAACTGGCACTATTCACAAAACTGGAAAATCTAACTTCCTTCTAACTTCGTTCCTAGTAAGTCTACGATTCATATCTTTTGCCTTCCCCCTCCAAATGTATTGACCGTACAATATTTGCAACAGTACCAGTTTCAAAATGACATTAAGAACAACTTTTAGGCTGGGTGCAAAGTTAGGAAAAGTCAACATTTTAACCAACATTATAACTATGTACATTTTGTTGTAGAATATGTTTCTCCAAATATCATTGGATAATTCTAAATTAGATAAGCGCATATTTGGAGAAAAATATGTATATACATTATAGAATGGTGATACCCCATTGACATATTGAGGAGGACTTTGCCAAGTTGAGGAATTAGAAAAAGCAAATTGCTACGTGAGATGAAACCAGTAGAACTTTAATATCCGTCCATGCGACTTGTTTTCTAGCATATCTTGCAATAAATTGAAATAGTCGAAGCATTCTGATTTCGAAGTAGTTAGGTTCATATTCGTAAACGTGTCTTATTACCATATTAACACAAAGACTGAAAATAGTAGTTAATTATTTACCCGAATATGTTTTGAGCATTTAAGAGGAAACTTAGTAAGATAATATAAGATTTTGTGGCATTTTCTCTCAGTTTCGTTTGGATACGAGACAACGACTGGCAAATTTAACTGCTATGTTAGTCTCAAATTCCGGTTTGGAATATGTGACCTTTTGTGTGTCCTACACTTCATCCATCTAATTGAGAGTTGGTTGTAGGTTCGTGGTTGTAGAAGAGCACATATTAATACATATTCGTTGTATATTTTCAAGGGACAAATTTATGGGTTGACGGGATTGAAGAAAATTATTAATTAATAAAACTCAATGCTATCCTGATTCACTGAAAATAGATTTGAAAAATATTGATGATATTAACTCAAAAATATTGCTGAAATGGACCACAAAAGAATGCATAGTGGGGTAATTAATGCCACAGATTCACTGACGAAAACAAACCAAAAATAGACGTAATAGTAATACCATTCCATTCAGTATCCCTATATGTTAAACGAGTTTCAACTTCCTATTATTCTAGATCGCGAAACACGCATACAATAGTTTTATATTTTTCTTGTTCCTTGACAATTTAGTGACAAAAAACTTTTAGGTCTTTTCTAGCAAAAGGAATTCTCATAATTGTTCAAGATAAAGAAGTCGTAAATGAAGTCAAATCAACTATCGGGCGGTGTTGAAGATTTTAAAAATAGTTGCATCATTATCCCAATTTTATCAATATTCCCAGTTGAATTCGCATAATTTTAAAACAACCCATATTATACAATGTAGTGAGTTTTTACCACGGTGATAGTTTGTTTCCTTCTCAGAATAAGACTATTTTATCTTGTAATAGATAGGTGCGGTCTTTAGTACTAATTTACCGATACACTTTTCCCTGATGACATACTAATTACCTTAATATTCTTTGACGAATATTGATATATTTATACTATCCAATGAACACGCGCGTTTGATGATTTACACTATTTCGAATCAAATGCTTTTTGTTTGTCAACAACAAAACTAATAGGTCTTCATTTGATGTTACTCTCTGCCTACATGTTATAGTAAAATTACTTCATTGTAAATAAGGATATGTTGGCATGCAAACTTTTTTTCTGATTTTTCAGAAATATCATATGGATATGCAATTAGTAGTATATATATGAGAGGAACGAACATATCTACTTAGTGTGTGGGTTCTCAATAGTAAAGATTTTGTTACTGTACATTATTATCTGAATACTCTCACAAGCACTATCAACTAATTGTACTGCAAATAGAAAATAAATATGTATTTATTTATAGTATCCTAGTATTTGTGGTTATGCATTTTTAAATTGACCGTGTATGTTTACATGATGTGTGGTAGATAATACATTCATCAGATTTAATATATAAGTAACCATGTTATATAAGTGGCAAATACAATTTATAACTCTACTCTTTCTTTCAATTGAGAACCGATATAGTTCACTTGACCCCTTCTCGTCCGTGCCAACTATTGTTATTGATTTGTCGGTGGTTACATTTCAATTTGTCTCTTCAATTTAGAAGTCAAACTGCCAGATATAAGAAAAATTAGAATTATGTTGGTAAATTAAAACAATACCCATTTTACAATAATCTACAATTATCTATACTTGGCATATGGTTTGTTAATTTTTTGTCAAAATATAGTTATTGCAGAAGCATGATTAAAACAGACTCATGTTAATTCTTTTTTTGTTGTTTTATGGTTTTCAGATACACTAAAAATACAGAAATACAAGGTTCCTAGAAGCTGCATTAATTTCATGAAGCACTATGTAATCTGGAATAATAAATGATTACCAAACATTTTAAGCAATGAAACATTTTCAGGGGAAAAGTTCACTACAAAGCACTACTTTTCACAAAGCCCTACTTTTCACAGAATAGTATCCGCGAAGAGAATCAACCATCGATGACAAAATGTAAACGTTTAGAATTTGAGACATGTCAAACGTGTTTTGTTATTTACTAAAGTTAAAATACTATAAAGACGATTTTCGTTCATAGTCTTAGTACCTAGCTCTAGTCTGGCGCAAGCTCGGGGTCCTGGATATACCACAGATAGCAATTAATTATATATAATTTACAATAATATCCTAACAAGTTTTGTTTTGTGGGGCTTTAGAACTCTTCAACGTCAAGGTTATTAGAGCCCTTCTCAACAAGTTAAGAACGTGAAATGAATAGTTTAAACAAATTTAAACTATTTTAAGCGCAAATAACTTCTTTTTTTTTGTGAGAAGTGTGGACTCCCCTCCTCATGTATCCATAGTTCAATGGATTATTTCGTGTATCTCTTACCGCTCAATCTGGCAAGTGAAGGTGCCTTCCGCGTCATGTCCAAGGCTTCGTCCTGCAGCTGCGGATGACAGGCCGTGGAAGTAGGCGCATGGCCTGCGCGCCCTGTCAGGATGTCTGCGATGGAGAAGGGTGTCACAGCGCCCGGTGGGCCACCCCCGCACGCCCGCGTCATGCACTCCATGCCCCCGCAGCCAAGCTCCTCCTCCAGCCGCCGCTCGCGAGCTGTGGCTTCTGTCGCCGAGACCATGCACCCGGATTCACTGTCTGCTCTTGGGAGTCACCAAGATGTTCCGCGACTATGAGACAGCGATACTAGTCGACTGTGGGAACGCTATGAATTAGGGGTTGTTGCTTCTTGGTTTTTCTTCGCTCTCTTTCAAAACGAAAACTTGTCAGTGCGTAAAGCTATCACTGTGATTTCTAATACAAAATCCAGGAGAACTGATGAAACTTGAGTGGTCTGCACTACCAAATCATGTATTAATTTGTTGTTTTATTTATTCGAATAGTGCACACATGTGACATTTTATGTAGTACTTAGAAGCTATTGATAATGAAGAGACGCGTAACGACCAATTTAGTTATTTCACACGTTGGTATAGAATGTCACAATTATAGAATGTTATTTGGAAGAAAACACCCAAACAGCTAATACAACTTCTTTGAATCCAGTGCCATTAAACATGAGTAATGCTCATTGAAATCCAAGAACTTTTCTCTGGAATCCGGAATCCATCATGTGTCAAGTTCGATTCATCCTTCTTCGATCATCTCAGATGCCAGTAAGAGGAAATTATTTTTCACTTTTGATGGTTTTTATCTACTAATATGTCTTATGTTACCAATTGTAAATGCTAGAAACTTTAGAATTGAAATTTTCCAAATGTGATGGTTTTCTCGTAATCGATGCTTGGAAATAAGGACTTACGTAAAATTTCCGTTCATTTTCAATATTTAATGTTCTCAGGGTACGCTCGCTTTTTTCATCACAATTTACTGTAAGAATTGAAAAGACAGGCACCGATAGAATTTCACTTAAGACACGTCACAAAGTCCACAATAAATTAATAATCACGTTCTTGAAAGACCTATTCTAAGATCGAGAGATACAACTTGACACTTTGTCCTGAGAGTCAGTCACAACCCCGAGTGAAGCTCACACTTGACTGAAGAACACGCAACCCTCCACTCGTGTCGAATCCCATAGAGCGTGTGTGCTGATGAACTGACTGACGCACGCCAGTGGCAGCGGCCGACAGAGGGGGGTTAAAGTCCCGCGCCCGCGCATCGCCCTTGCTGTTCCAGCGGAGGCGTGGGGGCGTGGCTTGGACGAAGCCGCGACGGCAGCCCGCGCCGACTCCGCCCCCGCGACCCGCGTTCCCAACCACCAACCGGCACGCGCGGGTTGCGTGACGTCATCGAGCCATGCGGTGCCCGGTGCCGCCCGGTGCGGCGCGGCGCGGCGGGCACGACCCAGAACATCGCTCACCTGCGGGTCGCACTCGCTAATGGAGGTTGCTTAGATTTTACGACGCGATTCGTTAGGACTTGAATAGGAAGTGAGAGGGGAAAGGCTGCATGAAAAGTGGTTAGTTTGGTAACATGCAAGACACGGTTTACGTTGAACGCAAATTACATAAGAAAAAAATCACTTTCTTCCAAAAAATTCATTTCCTTTGAGAAAAATATAGGTTATTGCGATAAGTGGGTTTTCGTTACCGAAATAGATAGTAATAATTCTTTCATTAGTTTTATCGAGTATGGAGAGAAGGAAAAAAGATGCGGAGTGCACGTACATTTCTAAACTATATCGAATTTTTTTAAATAATTTTACAACATCTTTACTTGAAAACATCTCGACTTTTGAAAGATATTGTGTGTAAATAATGGTTTTATTCATAAAATTTTATTCATATCGAAGTATTTTGAATTCATTGTGATATTTAAGAATTAAATTGTAATTCATCGGGTTATAAGATCATCGACTAGTTCGGCGTTGGCGAAGATCTGATTTTTTAGAAGACAAATGAGTAATTGTAATTTTTTGCAGAGACAATAACACGCAATACAGCTTTCGTCGTAATTGCTCTGTAATGACTCAAAATGCTATTTGTGGACAGATGGATTACCGAGCTACAGTACATTGAAGTTACGAAGTAAAAAATAATAATTTTGTAAAACTGCTCTTGCATTTTCTCTTTGTAGCTTTTCAAATATCCAGAAAATATTAAATTTGTGAATTACGAGGGGCCATAAATAGCTGTAAAAGTCAATTAAATTATGTTAAAAAATATAAGGGAACACTTATGAACTTCAATGGAAGATGGAACTGATGGTTATGATTAAAATAAAATCAGTTGTGATTAAAATTCGTTCACGGTGATTAGTTGCCACCCAACTTGTCAAATGAAGAAAACTTGATTATAATAATTCCACAACAGATGAATTTAAATTAAAATTAAGTTACTTCATTTCTTCTATACTTTCAAATTTTTGTCCTCTTATTCTTTTTGCTCTATAGAATGACGCGCTGCTTATACTTCAAGATCAAGTTGTTGTTTTTTAATTTCGTTTTCCCACCTAAGCTATCTAGGAAATTACATTTCATATCCTTTAAGTATCATAAAATGAATTGTGCATCAGTGCTCATAGTGTTGCTGATAAATTACAATATTCATACAGAATACAGTTTTAGAGGTTTCTTTTATTTTTCCACGAAAGACTAAATTTAAAAAGCTTAGTTAAATATCCTTTTGAGTCTCAAATAACCTCTCTGCAGCTGCTCAACTCAAAAGAAAACTAAACAGTACCAAGTATTCCTATTTACAAAACAGGAGCATATCCTCGCCACCCAATACCACAAGCAGCGCTCCATGTCGACTATTCCATCAACACACTAACATACTGATCATCTCAAAGTCGACTTGGAGTGACATTTAAGAACAAAGCAAATAACATAAAAAGCATGAGGCACCAGTCATAAAAAGTCTCTGTTTAAAAATACCTCGAAGGCACAGGTTGAGGGCGCGTCCTCCGCTGCTCTTTTCATTCTTCCCTTACGACGATGTCCCCCCCCC
>NNCF01131314.1:19786-47604 GCA_002313205.1 Laupala kohalensis | reverse complement strand
TATATATATATATATATATATATATATATATATATATATATATATATATATATATATATATATACTCTGCAGTAAACTAGTTCAGCATTTCACCAACATATTACTCCAGTATTATCATATATTCTAGAGTAAATTGGAGGGTATTAACTCAGTTAAAGTAGAAGAGTAAGTAATAAATAATACAGTTTCAAATAATTTTCCCTTTAACTTTAGGGAAGACTCAAACATTGAAAAAATGGACTTCAAAAATTAAAGTAATGACGGAAAATAACTTTTAATTTGTAATTTTATAGAAAAATATCGAGCATGAAAATATTATGTTATGTCACTGGAATAAATATAAACTTTTCGTTGACAAATTTCAAGACAGCGAATGTTTATTTTGTTGGGTGAGAAAGAGAAAAGAGAAAACTAATTGTCGACTTTCGCTACCGCTGCTAACGAATGTTTGCTTATCAGGGTGGTTAATTTTTAAGTAAATAAATATTTTTCAGAATTATAAAATTAGAGTGTTAACAGAAGTTATTCAATTTTGAGAGGGTAATTTAACCTACAGTATTTTACATTGTATATATAACTACCTAACCTTATTATTCCCAATTCATGTGGGGTCGGCGAATGTGGATGGATATGATGCATCGTTTTATGCAGCTGGGGAATACTTGGGTGCCGAATGCCCTTCCTGCGGTGATTATGAGTGAATGTTGTGGTGGAATGATAGGCAGGGGAAACGGGAGAACCCCGAGAAAACCTGCTGCGAACACCGCTCCGTCCACCACCTCGGATTCTACTTGGATCGGACCGGGTTTGAACCGGCGTCCCCAGAGGTAGAAGGCGAGCGCGTTAGTATTTGCCATTGTGTCCTTTATATTTATTTTCTGCTGAATAATTTACACAGAAATTTTAAAGATAATAATAAATAAAAGTAAAAAAAAAATATCTGATTACATCAATAACAACAACGTCAATATTTGAATACTAGATATTTTAAATTAATCACAAATAATTATAACAACAATATTAAACACACATAAAAATGCATTGTACATTATGTACAACACAAATTGTTCGATATATTTTGAAAGTCAACCCTGGAACAAAATTCTGAAGGAGTATAATACGTGGAATAGTAATGGAGATAAAGAGGAGGAAGTTGACGGACGTCTTTGGGCATTCGTTTTTGCGAATAGATTAACGTCTTTTGTGTTTATTGTTTATAGCGTATGAATAAGTCTGAGAATAATTTGTTTAGTCGATCTTTGACTGACGAGTGAATTATAGCCATGATAGGAGTAATATTATGTCTTTGTTGAAGTTGAAAGTTACTTATGAGTCATGGTGTGGTGGTCTGTATCTGTAGCGCTCGATTTTCGGCCAGCTGGAGAGGCTCCTGATTGGAGGGATGGGTGGAAGCCCTCACCTCACAACCGTACAGAGCGGTGCTACGGATTATAGCGTTGTACGGTAATAGTTTAACGTCTGTATCAGATAATACTTGTTAGGTGATGTAACATTGTATTAGACACACATACTAGTGTACGTTGAATTGATCAGAAACGACAAAATAAACGAACTTTAAGGATGTATCTTCGAGCGAAAAATAGGAAGAGTAACTCGTTTCAAATTTGATGAAACGCTTGAAGATTACGGTATGAATCATACAGTAAGTTTACTTTTGACAAATTACTCTCTTCTTTTCTCGCACTTGGTGAAACCGGACCAAAGAATAATATAAATTAAATGATTTACAATATACTCTATCTTATTGTCTATTGTTGGCATGTTCGCTATAAGTACTTCTTTTATCGAATACATTCCGCGAGTGTTGGTCAATTCGAAGAGGAAACTGGAGATGACGCGTCTTACTACATTTCTCATAGTCGCACAATTAAAATACAAAAAAAACACGCGGATATTTTAAAGATCTTTGGGTAGGTTTCACTTTTTAAACTATCATTTCTTATTACACTGAATAGTTTATGATGTATCTCATTTTTAATACAGAAAAGTGTCAATTTTTAAAAATTAATCAGTTATATCTTCTCCCGCATACTGATTTATTTTCTACCCCAACTTTATTTCATAGTACTTGAAGTTGTCTAGTACTAAAACAAATGTTAACGGTCGGTTTTCATTTCTAAAGCTATCTTCATATTTCGGCATGAGTATTGAGGTTCGCGGCATAGTATGTGAGTAGAAGTACAACTATGCCCTACCAACAAAATCGGATTCGGTATTGGAGCTTCTACTCTGACCACTTACGCCTTGTACACGAATATGAATATATAAGTACACTACTGATAACAAAAAAGGGCCCATTTATTTTTCTAAGTCCCACGCTCTGACCAGTTTTGTATCTGTTAAGTTTGCAACGCGTCTCTCCTCCTGCTTCCCCTTCGACTGGGGAAGTTTCGTTCGACCAATCGTAGGTCTATTTGAAACGGCGCCCATATTTGGAAGACTAATAGTACCGCTGGTAAATCGTAACGAGATAAAATGTTTCATTACACCGCTATTAAAGAAATATTTTGTATTTTTTTATTATACACATTTTGGACTTCTATAACAAAAATATTCTGTATATTCTTGACTTCAATAAACTTTACCATTCTCTATATTTAAACGACATCTCGAGATTCGTTGTCTCGCAAGGTCTTCATAGGCAATGTAAAAGATATTAGAGTTTCTGTAAAAAACGTTTGCGTAATACTGTGATAAAATATAGTTTTTAACAGAATTTGAATATAATTGCAAGATATCGTATGGAATTGGTATAATTCGAATCACAAATTACTTATAAATATTCCTATAATTTCTTATATTTATACAGTGAAGTAAAGAAATCAAATCTCATTGCCTACAAGTGATGTGTATTGTCGAAAGTAATTTCACATAATTTGCGATTCTCTTAAGTTTTTCATATATGTGAAAAGGAATTAAATAAATATAGAAAACGTTTGTCTAAAATATGGACTAATAACACAAAAGTTTAATTCTCGAGTTATAAATAATATAAAACTACTTAAGGAACAAATAAATTACATGTTCTAATAACATAATGATCTACAATATAACACTGGTTGTAATCGTGCATCATATAAAATCGTGATCCGAGATTAATATTACAAAAAACGTGTTTTAGATTACAACAAATATAACTAAAACGGAAATCTCTTTCATTAATTTATTCAAATGAAATTGTGAAATACAACAACATATTCTTGTTTTCTTTCTTTGTTCCTACTTCTCTCTTTCTCCCTATCCCTCTCTCTCTTTCTCTTCACCGTCAGTGGATTCACCGTCATTGGATGTGAGTTCGTGACTAAGGACGTTCGTGTGGGTGGAAGATTCCAAATACAATGATAAACATGAGATGCACACTATCTTTTCTATTCTCCTTTAAAAATAACATAAAAATGACATATCTACAAACACACTCTTTGGATTCTTACCATGTGCAAACGAAAAAGTACGCGATGTGAGTGGAAATTATTTCACTGCATCTATTCCAAACTTTACTGATAATGCGGATTAAACATATACTAATTACACTATGAATACAATATATTTTTTAAAAAAATAGTTGGAACAGTTTTTGAATATTTTTCAAAAGTATACTTTGACCTTCAAATGAAGTAGCCTTTGCGTTCAAGTAAAACGAAAGTGTAAATCACCTGCGCAAATTCTAGGTATTTCTGGTTGAAATTATTTCTTTCATCTACGACTATAAGAAGAAAGGTTTGAAATACCTTATCTGATCAGACGGCCTCGTGTTAGTCTGTAGAGGGAGAATTTAATTTTATGGAGCGTAGTAAAATTGGACGATGCGATTGCTATTTTATTGCTACGGAAACTGTTAGTTTAAATTAATAGAGCATATACCTTTATCTTTAGTAAATATTGTTCTCCAAATGTATAATGTTGTAAATCTAGATGCTATATGAATAAATATTTATTGAAAATATGGTTTGGATATATTAGACCCGTTTTCTACTCAATCTTTTTATTAAAATAAAGTTTTAATACTTGGGGTATAATTAGGAACTCGTGAATTTCTATTAGTATCATTGTTTTCTTTAAATATAAATTATTTGCTTTTAAATTCAATTTAAAATTTTTTTTGCACATGTTTATTGAAATTTTGAAGAACTTTTATAAATTCATCGTAAAATATATCATTGAACACTTTTATTTACACATGAAGAAACTAAAATATCGAAACTTAAAGAGAACATGAATAGAAATTATTTTATAGAAACTTTGTCGTCTCGTCGGCAGATGAACTTTGTCGTAAACTGCCCTGCCACGTTGCCATGTATGTTGTAATCATACGTTGCCGAATTGACAATTGTTCAGCGTATGTTTTAAGATTTTCCTAAGCAATGTGAGAGCATGAATTAAGGTTTCGTTCTTTACAGCTCCCAAACATATATTACGAGCTGAATTGTGGTATAAACCATTTTCAAAAATCAGTTCACAACGTCAACCTTCGTCTCCACCTCGACATCGAAATAACGTAGTTTATAATAGTCGTCTCGACGTAGCATAATGACATTGAATCGATTTTAAATTCCGAGAAATTAGACACCGGGGACGGCGTCGTTTATTCGACGTCTTCATTCGACTCGATCTCGACGTCGAAACAGCGTAGTTTATTATCGTCGTCGCAACGTCGCATAGTGTTGTTGTCTCGACTTCGAATTGCGGGAAATACGACGTCGGGTTGTCGTTTATTAAACGTCGACCTTCGACTCGACGTCGAAACAACGTTGTTTATTATTGATTATTGTCATTTAGCTTAAAATTCTAAGCAGATACTGCGACTTTACTAAAATCTGAAATAAAATTCATGATTACAAAAAACTACAAAACGTAAAACAGAGAGCGTGGACGAACATAAGAAAAGAACGAAAATTCTATTTATTTAGCATTTCGCATTCGCTAAATGTAACTTTTTTTTATCAAAAATTTATTTATTTATATCTAACCACCTGATAAATCTTGCTCAACACGTTAATGGTTTATCCTTGCTTTTTTCCCCCCAGAAAGTGTTACCGAGATGAATGTAGCATTTTTCTAAAATATTCAGCGAAAGTAAATTAGTGATATTGGTCAATATTTATTAGATATAAACTTTGTCCTAAATTGTCATTCCAATTGTGGACCAATAATTTTTTGGGTGGTTAAAAACCAATTATCAAACATAACGGTCCTATTTGTCTTGAACGTAACATTTCTTGTAAATCTTAATAATCAAAAATCAAGTAACCAAATTTTTTTTAATGACAAGTTTTAGTGTACATGAATTCTCTTTAGTCTGTCTCCACTCATGCAAAAGATTAAAAATTGAATGATTTAAATATATTTTCATGAAAATGTGCTCATTCAAAATCAGGGAAAACATAGTAACGTGTACTCGTTCTTGTGGTAAGTAAATGAACAACTTTCTGCTGAATCTTACACATATGATCCTTGGTTAGTAGATATGGTCTATGAAAGGTTATAATGTACTTCTGAAATTCCACGCTTCCTAAAAGTAAAAATATAACGTTATAATGATATAATTTTGGATCATCTTCAGGCAAATTGACTAGCAATGGGCTCACAACCGTTGTGATACACAAGAAAAACAATATCAGCTAGGTACAACAATGGTCAACAATACATCTCTATTTAAATATAGGTTTGTTTGGAAAATAAGTAAGCATTTAAATAGTGATGTATTGTTGGCCATAGGTACAACAATGGTCAACAATACATCTCTATTTAAATATAGGTTTGTTTGGAAAATAAGTAAGCATTTAAATAGTGATGTATTGTTGGCCATTGTTGAACCTAGCTGATATTGTTTTTCTTGTGTACCACAACGGTTGTGAGCCCATTCCTCTCCAATTTGCCTGAAGTGAACCCATAGCTCTTAAGTTGTCAGTTTGCCTGAAGATGATCCACAAGAGGGATTGAAATATTGTGTAGGTTATTTTATGTATTTGTGTTTAGAGTAAATATACGTCTGTTCATGAAAAAATAGGGTCGTTTGATATGGTACTTTCTACTTTCTCTTTTCATCCGGTATGTTTCTCTCTTTAACCTCTGGTATTGGCTATCCCTCTTTCCTCTTCAGTTCTTTTCTATCCTTTCATTCGTCAAAACCTCTGTGAAGTGTCCTAAAACTCATAAAGCGCTTTAATAGACGCACATCTAACATATACAGAGCTAGCGTCCGCAGCTGCGAGAGATGAGGGTTGGGAAGGAACTTGCCGTAGGCAGGGAATGACGACCTAGAGACAGGGGTAGGGGAGGTGCTGACTATATGATGAACATTCAACGATAGTACAATAAACAGACAATACCGAATATGACACTCGAGCATTTCTGAAATTGTCCTATTCGTTTAGTAAGCATGATTACACAGAACAGGTTTTGTTTATAGTATCTGTTTGAATATAAACTATTGGTAATATCGCCACCATTCAGCATTTTGTCAAATAACCATGTGTAGTCCTCGCCGGTTGAGAAATGCCTGGCGACCTCTCAACACTTTGTTAGGGGCTTATGGAACGGTTCCGCGCACTAATATATAATTGATATATCCCACCCCTGTAGTTATTTCCCCTGTAGCTACTTCGGAACGTTGTACAGCTTTCTTCGCGTAGATTATGTCACTTGTCAGTTACATTTTGAGATAAAGCTTGATTTCGTTTTACATCACTTTCATCCATCAATCAAATTTCATCACATAATCAAAAGGAATAAACAGAAAATCTCATAATAAATAACTTTCTTCAGATATGGAGACTGGAAGTGACATAATGTACGCGGAGAAAACGGTGCAGAGTTTCGAAGTAGCTACAGGGGAATATTACGCGAGGGGGGTGGGATGTACTGAAAGGTAAGAAGGATGTTTGAGTAATCCAGTGGATGCGACTAGTTGTGAGAGCTCTCGTCACGAGGCTTAATGCATCTCGAAGCGACAAGGTCACGGAGCGTCGAAGGCGGTGGTCGCAACATGGGAGAGCGAGAGGCGCTGGAATGGGCTGACACGCGGCATCATATTACACGCGTCGCTTCTTTCCCTTTCCTCGGGGGAGTAGCGCCTCGGGTGTGGGCTCTCCGGGGTGCGGACGAGAGCCCCCCGCGGCGCCCAACAACCCTTCGTTGAAGATGCCCTTCGAAGCGGACGAGCGGTCGACCAAGTGGGGTCACTGCGCTCATGTAGAAATCCACTGCATGTCGAAGAACCAGTCGAAACACAAGGAAGCAGGACATCACGCACTATATGATATCGAGAACAATTTGTCTGTATTCAAAAGAACTGTTTAGAACTTTTTAAAGACATATGTTTTATGAGAATATTAAATCTGTCACGTTAAATATTGTGTACTGAAATGTTAAATCAGAAATATAAAACATGTCCTGAAATGTTAAATCCGCCTCTGCCTTAGGGTCCTTGATAGTAATGGATGGTCTCTTGCATGTTTCCGGAGATAAATTAGTTTATTGCCCTCCACATGGTCAATACGCAGTTTTAACTGCTTGTTTGGCAATAAAATTCATGTATTTTTTTTTATTTAATAAACGATAAAGTTTTAGAAAAGCTTATATTTGATGGGCTGATATTCTACAGTTTTTTTATGAACCGATCATTTTCAAGAGTGTTTGTGTTTCTAGATAAAGATAACATGTAGTTCAGGGAGAACTGATACATTCAATGAACTGAACAAAATATTCAAATTGTAGTTACGTCTTCTTAACTTGTGAATATTTATAATTAAGGAGAATTCCGTTAGAAGTAGCTAGTATGTCTAATAATTGTTATTACGATTTCACTATTCCTCAATCCACCAATAAATCGAATAAAGGAAGATATGTATTTGTAAAGTCGGTAATAAATTTAACACCATTGAGACAAACGATATACTTTAACTTCCGAGTACCTACTCGAGGAGGAGTGTTTGCAACGTCAACAGCCATGTGAAAATTGCGATGGACCAGGACTCGAACCCAGGACCTACTGCTATGGCCGCAGGAATGTTATCCCTTCAGGAGATAAATTACCACAGGCGGCTCCAATGCTGGTAGTTCTTAAACCCGGTTTTCGCGTACGTACGCGTTGGATGCAACGGAAGGAGTGTTTGCAACGTCAACTAAGTGCAAATTGCGACCTCCGGGAGTAGGTACTCGGAAGTTGTGAGTTAAAATATACGCGTAGGTACGCGAAAACCAGGTTTAAGAGCCACCAACATTGGAACGGCCTGTGGTCATCCCCTGAAGGGGGATGTGACCCAGGTACACCAGATCAGGCCAGGTGGAAGTTGCGTACGGACTTGGGAGTCGAAGTGGGTGGTGCAGTGGATAGCACACCTGCAGCCAAATCAGGAACCCCTGGGTTCGAGTTCCGGTCCGTTGCAATTTTCACCTGGCTGTTGACGGTGCAAAGGATATACCTGTTTATGATGAATGGTTTTGATCCCGACCAGGATATAGAGTAATTGGGGAACCGATTAGAGGAGTATTTTTATATTTTTATTTATCAATCGATAAAATAATGTCTATTTCATTAAAATATCAAGTACACATGTTCTGAAAATGATTTTTACGAATCAGATTTTCTTCGTCAGTGCTCTTACGAGTCAGTTATTAAAAGCTTCAGACGTCCGTTGCGTTATCTAGATTCCACGGAGGAAAAATTGCATTAGCACACGACGAAAATACTGAGAACTTAGGGTACAAAACGCAGTTAACTCACTTTTTTATCACACAACATTTTACTAAACATTTTGTGTGTAGCTATTCACGAAATAAACTTTCACCAAAGAATAGAGTTAAATTATTGAGAAATTGTGAATATTAAATATAGATAATTTAATGTGTAGTATTGTTGTTGTAAAAAGTTTGCTTTTTTTAAAAAATCTGTCTCCAACACTCATAAGATGTAGGGGAAGGATGAAGCCTTGCTCAGTGTGTCAAATGGTGTTCAATATTTTTCATTCACGTTTGTGAAAACAACATTTTTGGATTTATTATGTGAACATTTAATTTCCTTCGTGTAAATAAACGATATCACGCAAAGAATGACATCTTGTTTTTTAAGTTAAAATTTAAGTATTTGGGGAAGAAGGCAAAGATTTTTTTAGTACTTTCATAATAAAAACGCTGAAATGTTCCTGTTTACGTCTGATGTATCCGATCACGTTTTCTTACACATTAAGGTCGTGTGTGCTAAGTAATTTCTTCGGAAGAAATTTTAATGCCATTGAAATTATCACAGATTATGAAATGTCTATAATTGCAACTGAAGTGGAGAAGAAGGAATTGTTATAAACAACGAATGCATCATTGTTATAAATTATATTTTCATATAGATTCTTGTAGATGTCATAATTTTATAGTATGGGTCACAGGACACCATATTTATAATGATTTATAAATTTTCTTAATAACAAAGTCCTTTAAACAAATCGTAATTTTTATATAATAATTATATAGTTCTTCCAATTTATCTACTTTAGACACGAAGGTTGCCTTGTGCAATCCGAGTGCGAAAATAGAGTTCCATTTGAAACAGAAGTTGCATCAGAGCGGGGATATGGTTGTTCCTCTGTCGAACGGTGCGCACTCACTCATCACCTTGTAATACGAACATTATGTGTATTATGTTATATAAAATCACATCATTGCAAATGCGTTCACCATACTTTTTCAATGTTATATAAATACGAAAGCTTCGTACTTCAAGTGGTGTTGACTCACTGAACACCGAAAGCACCCAGCGGGGTATATGGAACGGTGACCGAGTAGGACGTACAACATGTCACTATATTAAAATTTCTGTTAATAATTGAGATAATTATATAGTAATTTTATGATGCGTAAATTGCTTGAGATCAGATTTATTTTCTATTTTCTTGATGTGCATTTAAACTATACTTGACCAACGGGGTTGACTTGGAACAATCTTCTGGAGACGATTATTAGTTTACTTTTTGTATCCCTATGAGCAGTAGTTAATAGACTAAGCTTGTATATTGGTAGTTTTGGTATTATTATGTGACCATTATATTAATAACCGATTTAAGTTAGTACATATTTTGCATCAGTTATTAAAGACAAATTTTCTTTAACTTGTGTATGCCATTGTGTCTCTTCCTATGTCCTTTTCTGATAACGTTGACGTCTTCCCATGGAAATATTCTCCATCTGAGAGAGCATCTCTTGTGTCAGCCCCGCAATCTGCCTTCTCCGTTGAGAGATTTTGGCGTTGGTAATTGGGCGTATCGAGACGAGGGAGGAAGCTCGTAATTCTCGAAGGGCGAGGAAAAGTGAGGGGTGGATGAGAAGTTACTGCTCGTCATCACGTCTGCAGACTTTAAGTAGACTTATAAAGACTCAGTGCTCCCAACTGCCAAGTGAGCTCTTCAATGCCTCCTTCGCAGTTGGATCTCGAGTGCCATTAAGAGCGCACTCTTTGTCACCTCTACGTCTCCATGACGTGATGGTTCAGGGGTGGACAAAACGTCCCGAGCACGATGTGACAGTTCCTCAAAATCGAAGCACTCGTTACATAAAAAAATACATGAAAATGTAGTTGATTCTTCATTTTCTCTCTCAAAGAAAGATATATGAGCGAAATATTTACTAGAAATCAGACCATAACTTCTTATTCTATCTACTTCTTCGATGTATTTAAGGGGATCCTGCACTAGGTAAATATTGCATCGTCTGATAGGTATAGACAGTTAACAGTTTCCAAGGATTAACTGTTATCGAAGTTGACGTGAGAGCATGTCATGGATGGATGATGATGCTGAGTTGAAGGAAAGTGGCCCTATCTATTTATTCTCCAGAATTCGTTCCAGCTTTCCGAGATTTCCCTGACAGGTTCATTTCTTTTTCTAGAATTGTAAGATTTTTGGTTCGGAGAAGGAATCTCTTCGAGTTCTTTCTTCATTAAATCTGGACATATACCCTTCACATGCTTTTATTTTACTCAAAATTTTATGGTACTTACTTACTAGATAATTTACATGATTGTTTTTAATTTTCCTGCTTTGTTGCGTAATTAATTCAAAATTCCTTTGTTCTAATTTGGGACTTTTGTTATTACCTCTAACTGAGCCCTTTGTTATTGTGAGGTACTTCAAAATATCAACCTTTTCGTATTAGATATTTCCAAGTTGCATGTATCACAACGTGCTAACACAAGTAAAATACTTGACGTTCTTCATATGTTTCAGTAGCTCCGTCCTTTCAAGATGCTTAAACTATAAGCAATAACTTCATTTATGGCTCTTTTAAATATATCAATATTTTTGACTGGGGTAAATACACATGTGACCAAGGCCATACCGACTTTTTCATATGTAAAAACACTTACGTACTTTCATTGCCCTAAATTTATACTCCAATTTTTTTAATGTTGTTAAAACAGAGCAGTATGAATGCACAACTTTCAAGTTCCGCGATAAATGATATCAGAAAGGCCACTTTGTTATTATGTTATATGCCCCACAAGTTCTAATACTTTTATTCAGTTCTTAACCTTGCGTTACTCTTTTAAGTCAAGAATTTTTGGTCCAAATTTCCTTTCCAAAATTCATAACTTGTCGTTATTTAGAATTTAATCAAAACCCAAATCCCACAGCTGGACAGAAAAGCGTTAATCCGCTAATTATTAATTAAAGAATTTAACATTTTCTTCTTCTTTATAACTTTAAGTTAATTTATAAATCAATGAACACTTTTATTAACTTCCTTTACGTTTATCTTCCGTTAACTTAAGTTTGTTAACTTTTTGAGAGCATTGTTAAGCATGATATCTCGCATTGTGTGAACCGATAATCGATTATTGCTCAAGGATATCGGGGGTGAACTCCCGTGAAATGTTGGTAAATGTAGGAAACCGAATTTTAAAAAGAGGAATAACTATTTAGCTGACGATCTCGAAGTATTTGGGTCCAGTGTTTTTACAAAGTAACTTAACTGCATAGTATGAGTAGGAAAACAATGAAACCGTTTGACAGCTTTCACAGGAAAATGTATTATACGGTGTTTTTTGTTTAAATTGGGGCTTTAGGGTTTGCCAACATCAAGGTCATTAGAGTCCTTATGCGGTGTAAACGCTATTCCCCTCTGATGAATATTTTCATGTGTTAACATTCAAGAAGGAAAAAATGCACCTTATCCAAGATGATCTAGCATACTTTCATTACACCTTCTTTAGAGTGAACTATTACGTGTTGGACTAGAAACCTTGACTAATTGACTGATTAAACATTTAAAATATCCATTTAAGTGTTAACTGTTAACTTTAATTTCTGTTGAATATTCTACAGCAAATTAACACTGTAACGATTAAAGAAGTAAACTTTTGGAGAAACGGATTAACTTAACGAAGTTAATTTGAGATTAGCTTTGCCCACCTATGCCCCAATCCTATGAACCAAGGACTCTGTTATCTGGACTACCCCTCTTAAATCGAAGTCGCGTTCATTACATATTGCGTTTTGCCAGGTAACATTTAACATACGTTACGTTTAACATATTAAATTTTTAATATTTGCATGCAACGGTCGCAAAACAATTTTCTCCCTCTGGTCTTGCAGCAGTTGTCAGTATTTCATTGAGAGATGTTGTACTGAGTCCTCGGTGTGCTAGTAGCAGCATCCAATTCTATTGGTCATTATAACTTGGAAGAAGTGGAAGAAAGTTGGTTGCAACTCCTTTCACTCCTTACAGATACAGTATACCTATCCAAGGAAGATTTGCTATGGTTATGGATGTTTATTAAACTTTCGGATAGAACATTAGCCCGAACTGAAGTACTTCTTTGAAATATCAAATACTTCACTTTCTCTCTTAGTTCCCGTGATACTATAATTGAATACGTCAACAACATTTTCGGAAATGAGACGAAAGTTAAGTAGAACTTTGCTAAAAATGTAAGAGGAAAAATGACAGAGACGGATGACGCCGTATTTTGAAAATATGAATACTTTTAATGTCTGTGTGTGCCTCACACACAGAGATTGTGTTTTTGTTCCATGTACCCTACACGTGGAGAAGATACGTGATAACGTTATCACATGTCTTTTCCACGTGTACGGTTCTCAGAAGAAACATATGCACAACGAATCTTAACACGTAGGTACGTGTAAAACCGGTAATTAAGTGCACTCTGAATAGTGTACAGCCTGGTTCACTTATCTCCTGTCTGAGGATGTGTCTCAGGTCATTCTTGGTTTAGAGCTGGGTGGAAATGGTGTACAGTTGTGGAAGACGAACGGGTGGTGTAGTGGTTAACACTCCTGCGACTAAAGCAGAAGTCCCGCGTTCGATTTCCGGCTCGTTGCCATTTTCACCTGACTGAAAGTTATCAAAAATCTTCTTCACGTGTTGGGTAAACGGAAGAAATGTATGCAGTATAATATAGTTGGACACTCGCCTTATCCCTTACCCGATTGTAGCTTAGACATTTTTATAATGCAAAATGAAGTTCGGAATAAATAATGGTGCATTTCCACCAGAAGCTAATAATTTTATCTAATACTATCAGATCTAAAACGCTTAAGTAGGTCAATCAGCCACTAGAGAGCTCTGTTCTCACCAAGACATTTCATAATGATAAAATATACATAATTACATGGAAAATCGCCACATAAACTTTGAATGTCAATTTTCTAATTTTAATGTAACATTGAATCAATTCTTTAATTTGTATCAAATTCTTTAATTTGCACACGAACAATTCAATAATAATAATTTGCAGGGGATGTGTCTTCCCTCGAGTTAACATGGGAAGACCCCGTAGTCAAGATTCACTCTCTCTTCAGACTTCGTCGAGTCAACATCGGCCATACCTGCGTCCGCCATGAACATTTTGTGAAACGTGTTGTGCTTGAAGTAAAACTATACATTTCCTTCAACCATGTGATGTGACCATCTGTAACTGTCGTGAATATGGTTTTATTGTGATCATGGAGACAGTGTAATCATATAAACTGTAAAGACTATTGATGGATCCACACACCGTCGATGTCTCCTGCATGTTTCAACTGACTGACACGCTGTTTGCCAACTAAACATTAGCAAATGCTACAAGAACGTAATTATGAGCTCAAATATATTTCACTGGCCAGTGAAAATGTCACGAACAGTATGATATTTCATGATCAATTCAATCTCCCTTCATTGAAGAATTCAATAACATTTAACTGAACCTTGTTGTACATAATCATGCATCCTTTATCTTTGAATTAATGCCAGGTATTTAGCTGTAAGTTTTAGTATTATATATTTTACATGTATGTCCATTGATTTCTTGTGTGTTTAGGTTAGATTTTTGGTGGGATTATTAGGGAATGTGTTTTTGTGTAAAACAATTAATATTTGTATGTCCATTGATTTGTTGTTTGTTTTGATATAAAATAATGACAATTCATGTGGTCCTCCAATTTAAAATACTTTAATTATTAAAATCAAGATTCCTTCCACTCACATAGCTACATTTACTCAGTTTTCACTAATATGTAAAATAGGAATATTATTATTTAAATTCTTTAATTTTTTACATTGTGACATTTTAAGTAATTTTTATCAGTATTGATCAATAATAGCCATCAATGTTCAGCCATCAATAGACACAAGTCCTTAACAAAGACAGTCTCCTGATATTCCACTCTGCTTCGTTCCATTCAGTTGGAAAACCGCGGAGCCAAGCATTGAGCAGACTCTCTTCAGCATGACAATGGGCGCATGATGAGAGCTATGGACTGAGCTCTTGGGGCTTATTGTCCTTCAACTCCACATTTGCACTCGTTTAAAATATTCATTTTTCCGTTCCGAACTTTTAAATTCAATACATTGGCTTTAAGTGAGTTCAACTTATTTGCATTTCATATTGCTTAAAGTGAAAATAATTGGGAAGCGGAGGGACAGTCATGGTGAAAAATAAAGTACATAGCCCAAAAAATTCAAGATGTATTAAATAGGAAAAGAAAAATTACATTTCATGTCCATTATTATCAAAGAATTGACTAGCTCTGTGCTATGTGATTCGTATTCCGGAGGATGTGGGATCTAGTATCTATGATTTTTTCCGGTATGAACAGTCAGAATCATGGGTTGGTTTCTCAGACACAGACTTCTACCCCCAAGGTCATTGCCGGATTGGTAGTAAATCTGGTACGGGAACAGACAGACGTTTTGAGAAACGGTGGATAGTAGATATGAGGAACTCAGGTCCTGATTTTTTAGAACTTAATTTGAAAACTGACGGAATATTAATATTACCAAATACGAGATTTTCTTTGAGAGTTATCAAAACACTTCGCTGTACTACCAAACACTTGAAGTATATCCGAAGTTACCAACAGCCTAAATTTCTTGATTTGAACAGAATTCACATTTTCAGAATTAGCATTTCAGCGTCAGGTGAATGAATGACATTAAAATCATTGAATGACATTTTGATGGGTAGGAATAAGAATTTTTTAAAATGTATATAAATAACTTTTGGGTTGGAGTTTCAGTAACATTAAAGGAGTTTTACAGAATATATTATTGGTCATATCCACCGAACTACTGGAAAAGAATGAGTTGTCTGCGTTAACATAATAACAATAATAATGATAATAGTAATAATTGTATTTGAACAGACAAAGAAATAATAGACTCACAATGAATTCCCTGGGTATTATAAACTCTGTGGTGTATGATAAAAATGGTTTAAAATAATTAGGTAAGTTGGTTATTAAATAGTGGACATCGAATGGTGTAGTATACATTGTGAACTCAACATATGAGGAGAAGTGCAGTTTTGGAGCTGGGTAAATATAAATTTAGGAAGTGTAGCAATTATACTAGAACAGCAGAACGCGTAACGTAAAAAAAAGAAAGATGAAACAAAACAACAGAAGAGCTCATACTTGGTTTGAAATTGTAATTTTTTGATACTAATTTTCTTAAGGATTAAAGGACAGAAAGACGTAATAGCATCCAATGACGTACTTGAATTCATAATGAAAGATAGTTCAAATAATTTACACCTTAAATTTTCTCTTCTTTCCTTACTTCTCACCTCTTAATCCCCTCCTTAATTTCTTGTTTGGATAGGGAATGTACTCATATCAAAAAACCACTAATGAGATTGGACATGACACACGACAACAGTTAATCAAAACTATTTCACCTGCGTTCGTACTTGTTGCTTTTTCAAATTTATCCAGTGCTATGGGATTGCATGGGCTACATAGTGCTCCTGTAATCACTTCGATTTTCAAGAATGTTTCATTCCTTTGCGAAGACAAACAGGTTTTGGTATACTAATATATTTTTAGAAAGAGTTGTATAGCTTCTACTTCAAAGAGAAATTATCCGCTTATTTAAACCGTTTAATGTTCTTCTTCACCTGGGTTCAATAACACTTTGTATGGTTATTATCGAACAAGTGTGAAACAATGGCATTTAGAAGTAAAATCNTGAATTAATCTCGAATAGCTCCTAATTTACTTTACAAAACATTTTCAAAATATTTTGTAATAAATTTATTTGACTTTACGATGGAATTGATGGGCACAGAATCAATGTCATCGACAGACATATTGAATATGTATGTGTAGAATGCTTTGTTGCATAGTATTATTTTGTTTATACTTCGGTAAATAATATAAATTTTAAGAAGTATTTTTGAAGTTCAAACAATACGAAAAAAATGTTAAAAGAAGCATTTACGTCAACTGTAGATACAATGCGTGAACACTGAACTCTCACTGAGACAAAAATACGATGGTCATTCACTCTCGCGTCAAAAAATAAAGTTCGGTTTGAAATTCCCAATTTGTTTTGTCATGTGCTTGAATTTATTTGTGCCATTTTCTTTAATTTATATTGAATTATAATTTTTGGTGCTTTATTATTCTAACTAGAACAAACAGTGAATTATTTTGTAACATGTCAGACAAGAGTCAACTAAAAAATTTTCAGGGTCGTGAAAATTGAGAACTGAGAATATTGCTCTGAAAGCTATTCGGAAGCTGTCCACAACCCGGAATGTGGCTCCTTTTATGTAAGTATGCAATTTGCAATAGCCTTAATGCAATTTCAGAAAAAATAAATGCTTAAATCAATTTGTTGTAAACGTTTTGGAATACGTTTCTCATTAGTATGATTTTATTATAAAATATTTTAGTCAATTATTATAATATCAGTATTTCGAACATACCTTAAAATGGTATAAACAGTCAATTTCATAACTCCGTGCACTGGACGTGCTTATGCTTCTTTATCTGTCCCATATTTATTATTACACATATTGATTATTACATATTACCAATTCTTTACGTATAACCTTTTTTAGTGTTGTTCATAAGATTTTGTTTTGTTTTATTATCACGAGAAAGTACTATTTCTCCAAAAGATTTTATAATAAATTCGTTATAGTTTTTTGTTTCATTTCCTTTTGGTTGGCATTTGTCGGCGAATAAATTATTTACTAGGCACGGGCTTTACGTACTTTAATAAAAATCGTCTTATTTGTTCTAAGAAAATTCCAAAATTTGTCTAGGAAGTATAACATATGACCTACGAAAGTGTAGTCCAAACGGTATGCTTGAGGGGAGAATGAATTATAGAGACTGAGGAAGAACTTAAACACCATTTCGTTAATCATCTTTTAGTGCAAATAAGTCTGTGATATGAATGAGGGAAAAGACACAGGAACGAGGACTAAACAATAATGAGTTGCAGACATTACATATTCTAACATGCGAAAGAATTTTAAATTAAGTGATTCCTATGATGAGTGGATGCCGGATCACAACACGCTTAGGGATAAAAGTTAGGTTCATATCAGACCAAAAATGTGAATACCCAACTATTAGTACACCCCCACGTGAAATCACCCTCACAGTTTTGTTCGTGATTTACATTGGTGATTTGAACATTTACGATACGAGTTAAGTATTTGAAATATTATGAATACCGAAATGAAATACCCTCTTTACCACGAAAACTACAATTTTATACGATATGTTGTTTCAAATGAAGTGTTATTGAATATAGTAACCGTGTATGCAAAATTTAGTGAGGATTTTTGTGTATTTGAACCCATTTGTTCAAAAACAAGTCAGTGATAAATTTGCCAGTAACAAATAGAAATTGGAATAAATTTCAAATTGCACCTAAAAATTTGTATTGCTCATTTATTTCGAATTTACATGATATTGCATTTATTATACAATGAAAGACTTCATTAATGTACTATTGAGGAGGAAGAATTGATTATTCAGCATGCAAAAATCACGTTTTTTAGTCTTTTTTTGTGCTTAATTTTACTCTTAGCAAAGTCGACTATTTGGAACAATACTTGTTCCTTGACGTTACCCTTCTCATGCCTTCGCCGTTCTTAAAGAACGAGTAGGTTTACCATAAGAGAGACGAACAAAACTGAATCAAGATTACAATCATACACTCAAAAATCATGAAATATTTTTTTGAATGCTTGATTTCAATCTTGTAAAATTTGTGAAATGTTTGCTTTTGAATATTTGAAGAAATTTTTCTTAGAATGTCTTCCATCCATTGTTTTATGAAATATTTATTTAAAAATTGTAACTTCGAATTGGTTTTTTACTTAAATTGTGAAAATGGAAAAAGATTAAATTGCCTTCATTGATCCCCCTGGTACTCTTAATTGTATGTTTATTCAATATTAAACAACTTCCAAAATTTACTTTCTAAAGAAAAGTGTAATGAGAGTAAAGGAGAATATAATTAATGTCAGACATACATATTTGAAAATTATTAAAATATACACTTCCGAGGATATACACGAGTCAATAAAAAGAAGTAACGTGGATTGTACAAGGCATTGCATCCCTGTCATCTGTTTGAATCCACGTGAACTCATTTGTGTTCTTTGAAATGACTCCGTAGTGAGACAAAAGAATGACAGAAGTCGTGGAACAGCGAAGGGTGGCGTCATTCCTGAGACAGAGTGCGCTGAAGAGGCATCGGAGAAGGGAATGGGGGGGATGGGGGGATGGGGGGATGGGAGGGAGTTGATGCGGTGGCACTGGCTGTGGTTGCTCGGCCAATTTAGCTTCCGCTTCCGGTTGAGCGAGCCATCCGACGCAGAGCATTGTGCTCCTGGCGCTGCGGTTTACAATGGTCCTCCGGCGCTGCTTGTGATGCTAAAGACGTGCCGGCGGCAGTCCCTCCCGTCTCGCCACGCCACGCCACCCCGTAATCCGCGCCCTCGCTCACACTGCCGCTTCGTCCGCAGGGGTGAGACTATGTGCTTGCACGTCGATATGGCCGAGGGGTGGACGTCCACAAAGAGCACTCTCGAGAAAGTGGATGACGTCTGCATTACTCAAAAGGTTCCGTAGTGGTTAACATAGGTCATTTGTACGAAATGAATGGATTAGATGGGTAGATCCAGGTCAAAAAATGCAATGATAATCTCGACTACTTTTTATACGAACTGAATTTTTGCCACTTGTGGTAGAATAATCACTCATCACTAATAAAGTTAGGCAAAAATTGGAGTATTTGTCAAATCGACACTGTATTAAGAAAAATAATATGGGAAATATTTGAATATATTAAATATTTTAAAGCAAATGGAAACACAGTTTAGGACAAAGCAAATTTATTTTGGTTCGAGGGTCTTCTTATAAAATTAAACTGCGCTTGCGATTTTCTAAAAGGGAAGAATTTAGTATTGGGACTATACAAATGAAATAACACCCAAACTAGGTAAGAAATTTTCAACATTAACTTAGACTTCTTTGATAAGATTGTATTTTGGAATAAATTAAATCTGACGAAATATTTTCGAACATTTTTTTGCTAAAAGAAATCTTGTGAGCAGATTAGAACGCGCGTCACCTTTGATGTATTATATCACAAGCAAACCCTTTTGTTGCGGTATTAATTCGATACGTTCCATTTTGTACAGGGAGATTTCCAATGGAGGATGAACAGTGATATTTACCCAGAAATCATTAAATGGCATGTTTCCTTTTCCCCAATTGGATGTTCTCTGGACTCCAAACTATCGCATGTAGTGCTAAAATTTTAATTTTTATTATGTTCGTTAAAATCGTCTTAACGGGGGGAAATTAAATTTATCGATGTTTATAAAGAAAACTAAACATCGTCTTTATAAGAAGAGAACAGAAACCATTATAAATGGAATATCTCTGCGTGAATAGAACGACGATGTGCCTTTGAGTAGCTTGCTGCGGTTAGCATCACGACAATACATGCATGTCTTTCCTTTTTCTCCCTTCCTCTCTGCGTCAGACCAACCCCTAACTCTCCTTTCCAAATACTCTCTAGGGAGGGAACGACAGGAAACCGTTGGCCATTTAGCTCTATTACAGATACCGGTGCCTGTTCCCTTGCACTGAATTCATCAACATAACGCCTATCCTCTTTCATCGAGATCATTTAATGCGAGTTTTATCACGAGAATGGATACTTTACTTCACCTTTAATGCTGACATTAAAATAGACTAGTAAACTACATAATAGACTCTCTACCTTAAATAATTGAAACACAATATAATAAATAACTGTAAAAATATGTTGTTCCGAATCTATATTTTCTTTCTAAAACACCATCTGATATATCTGATTAAGACAAGTATATCGCATAAAGAATTAAACGTGTTACTGCTTTTGTTAATTCGGTGCCTCAGAAAAAAAAAGATAAATCATGACTGTTACAACTCAAAATTTAAATTTTTAACAAATATTGGTTCAGTTTTAAGTACCAAAATAATGTTGTTTAACGTTAATATAATTTTTGAACGAAAATATCTCTAGACGGAAAAATTTGGACTGAACAAGAATACACCTATTGTTGCCCATCAACGCGGAAAATCAAAACTATGAACGCGAAACCTCACAGAGGGACATGGAGCAACAATCTCTTTCGTTGCCAGCATTATGTCAGAGTTGCCATAGCGTCCGTCGCTTGAGAAGAGTGGCGCCGTGTCGCTCTTGAAAAGAGGACGCGACGAGGAGGAAGGAGGGGACTTTGAAGGGGCCACTTTGCTTGAATTGCAAAGCAGGGCTTACCCCGTGTCGCAGATTAGGCTCCGCATGCGAGAAACGGGAAGTGGAGATTTTGAGCGGAACCAGATTTTCTATGGGTGGGTTCTTTAAGTATTTTTAGGTTGCCTTCCATAAATATTTACATTATATCTTTTTTAGTCATTATTTTTATCTATATTTCCCCAGTCATAAAGTTTTATAAATATTATGTTGTAATTAAATATGTATAAATAATATTGCTACATTATTATACCAATCTTCTCATGCTTGTCTCGTAATTGGTAACTTTTCTTGCGAAATTCAGGCAAAAGGTATTGCTTCAGTTCACTTTTCGTAAATATAATTAAAATACAAATAAACTAAAATTTCCTTGAAAATATATATTTATCTATAAAACAGACGAGAGGATAAAAAAAAAGAATTAGAAGCAAACTATCCCTAAGATGATAAATAAAAAGTATTTTATGACATTTTAAAACCTACTTAATAATATTATTGGCACATGCTTCGATATGAGGGGTAGAAGAAAAGAAAGTGGTTACTTTAAAAGCACCTCCAAGAACTGTTCATAGAACGTGTTGTACCAACGTATCAAATATGATTTTCAAAATTCATTTTGTTACATGAATAATCATTATACTCAATCGTAGAAGAAAATTGAAGAACATTACACTCATTAAAAAAACATGGTCCAACTGGAAACATTTCACTACCATTCACAAAGTATTAAATCATTTTTGTTGTAACGTTTTCCCTTGAGATTCCTTTTTATGACCTATAGTTTCGAAAATTCCCCAGATCTGGGCAATTTGGGTTCGAAAAACAACGAAATCATTTCTAAAACAGAAGTGTTTTATTGAGTTTATAATTAGCATCGCTTAAGTAGACATGAAATTTCACACACTTAAGAAATAGTACACAACGTAGTGTATCTTCCGTGTGCAAAACAATGTTGCGGACGTAAGGAGTATGAGTCAGTCAGTATCTTTCACCTTCATTCTTGCAAATACACCTTCAGTACTACTTGGGTTTATCCAAAACGGTCACAGGGCTACTTAAGGTTGCACTAACGCACCAAGTTAGTAAAAAACTGAGAAGTGTGATTTTTGATAAAACATTATTATGAATTATAATGTCAGTCTTTGAAATAGTTTTTTTTCAGTAATATATGATCTGAGGTATTGCACTATGAATAATTACTATAATTTCAATTAAATAGTTGTTGAAGTGTGTTTTTTAAGTTAAAATCATAATAAATACACGTAATCCAACCTATTTAGACCATTTCCAGATTTTAGTGATTTATTGTATTTACACTGGTACTTTCGTAAATGAAGAATCGCCTGCGATCCAATCTCACATCATCTGCACTACCTGCTGCGTTCAAGGAGGCCCTTGGCCCCAGACGAGGGCACTTGTGCTGCGGCACTTGCCTGCCCTCATTACGCCCCTGAGAGCAGCTTCTGCCACTCGCTTGTGGGGGCCTGCGTCACGTAAAAATAGGCGCAAGCGAGAGCTTCGAGCACTCCAAGTCTCTTCGACAGGCGCTGGATGGGGTGTTATCGTAGATGCAGCCCCGGGAAATGGCTGTACCTCTTGTTCGATTAAAATGACGAGCTCCATACAATGTAGCTAATGCGACAAAATTTCATGTACTGTTTCATATAAAATCTAAGTTGAAGACGGTAACTATATGTAAATATCCATCTGCCTCCGTCATTATCAATTTCTATAAATGAGTTATCTTAATAATTTATTTATTTTTGGACAGATAGGGACCATAATATTTTTTTATCCTCTAAAATTTCTTAGAACCTCGCGCATCACATAATTGTGTGACATAAATTCGAAAATAGAATGTACTCCGTTTTAATCATATCGATCTTCATGCACTCGTCCAAAAACCTTCGCCCCTCATTCCCAAACAAGCAGCAGTCTTACAATATATGTTTACTGTTTCATTGTCCGTTTTGCGCATACTATGCTCTATTTTAATTTCCCTTTCTTTCGTAAATATACATTAAAATCACTACGTTCAGTAAAAATTTGTTTCATCTTTGGGAAACCACTTCTTCCTCTTTAATGCATATCTAACGTTGGCATAAATTTGAGATGCTGTCTCTCTCTTGTTTTCTTCTCCTAAATAATCTGCCAACTGTATTTTTCACTTCATACTTTTTACCTTCCTTCGTTATCACCTCCTTCTCTATCGGTACTGTTCTTATTTTAAGTAACAAAACTTATTAATTTCATTTTCTCTGTGTGTATGTCGAGAGGTATTTCTAGGGAAGCGACCCAGGAGCACTTCCATTGCCGGCGTAGACGTTGTCGCATAACAGTTGCTCTACCTTTATGGACATATACTTTGTATGTTCTGCAATATTTTAAAAACATAAATATTATGGACTCTATGTTCCCATATTAATGCCATTGAGCTAATTATAGGCAGTAGTGCTCGCCTATAAACCTGACGGAACCCTCTCATGTAATATTTTTTTTGTGCATTCCTACTTTCAACAATCCATATTGTATTCGTTTTATTATTCTGTGACGTGCTCTGTGAATAGCAGTTGTACTTGGAAGAGTGAGAGACTCGTCTTAATGACATTTATTGTAATTTCGTTTTGGAGAGAAACATCAAGGTGTAATCATCAAATATCAGATATATAAAAATTGCCGAACTATGCGAGATGTGTTTAAAATTACTGATGTTTGCATGAGATGGAATTTTTGTAGCTTGAGTTCCAGTTCGTTCAACGATTTCAACGGGTTCTTGAGTATGACTTCCATGTTAGACAGTATTATTGGGATTACTCTCACTCTGTCATATTTCCACGTGTTTTTAATTTCAGTGTCAATGTACTTGTAATTTTATTTTTGTATGAATGTTCCAGATTATTGTTGTTGGTAATGGCGATGTCCATTAGGAGTACATCTTTCTCTCTTTTTCTCTTTACCACTATATCTGGTCCATTATAGTCCAACCTTCTATATGTTATCATTGTTCTGTCCCAATAAATTTCATAATTTTTACTTTCAAGAAAGGTGGATGGTTGATAATGCTAGAAGTTAACCTTGTATTCCTGTAGTTTGTATTTCAATGCTGATTCTTGATAAATGATTTTTCCCATTTGATCATACATAAATTTGTATTTGCCAGGTACCTTACAGTGCGACTGTTGTTGTGATTGAGATAGAAACTTTCTGGCTATTTGACACTCGTTCCTCTGTATCCCAGGTACCAAGAACCCCGTGTCCAATTCATCCAAACCTTTCTTCAGGGCCTTCGGCACTATCCCAGTTGCTGATATCACAAGAGAAACAATTTTGCCAGTCTATTGATAACACAATTCCTTCAATTCTTTAGCCAATGCTGCATACTGGTAGATTTTTTCTGTTCTCCTTAGGTTTTGATTGAGGGGGATCGTGATGTCAAATAAAAAAGCGCCTCTTCTTTGCTTGTTCTTGTACCTGATGTCTGTGAGCTAAAATTCAAACTGTTTATTATTATTATTATTATTATTATTATTATGCTATTCTATTTTATCCAATCAAACGTAGTTGAGGCGTGTTTATACGCCAATCCAGAAGTAAAATTTAGTCTTTGGTCAAGACTAAGAAATTCCTTGTTCGGTGACGTGTTTGTAATATAACAAATTTCTGCATTTCCGGCAGTACATTTCTATTATTATTATTATTATGATTATTATTATTGGCGGAGCTTTCTGACTCTCCGACAACTAAGTCATTAAGTGTGACAAATCATATAGGGAGTTGATCGTAACTTTTCAAGGTTTTCTTTGTATCATCTCTGGGCTCGTACATATCATGGTATACAGACTAAACAAATATGTTTGTAAATAATATAAAAATAATTTTTATTCGTCGTATACACGCCATTTGAAAAAAAAGAAGAAAATATTCACACACCATTTAATAGCTAAAGAGTTATTAATTACATTTATTGTTAAATATCACAAACCCAAATTGAAGCAGATCACGATCAGAAAATGCGATTACCCAAGAACGTGGAGAAGAGAATCATCTGTGCCACTATGAATAAAACTATGGTCCATGGCTTCCTACAATTACCAGGCTGAAGTCTAACGCTTGACAACACCAGTCCCGTAGTCCGGCCAAAGAGAAGTTTAAAGAGATATCACGTTCATATATTTCGTCGTCAATATCATAGAAACTAAAAAAATATAGCCTGGCCATATTAAATAAATAATTGCTTTAAGGTCAGATTCATTTTACACGAAGAATATGATTGCGTAAGCAATCCATTCGCTGAAATAAAGTTAACGCATTTAATCAAGGCGACCAACGGTACACCGTTGCCACATAATGCATGTTTCAGTCTGGTAATTGTAGAAAGCTGTGTATGGTCTTTTGCGAAGCTATTGTTTTGTGAAAAACTAGTTAAGAATTCAAACCAAATACTGAGAGAAGATTAGTTTAATTTTAATTAAAAAACTGCATTTTCCGAGAAAAATAATTATGATTCTTTGAAAAAGTGTAAAAGTTTATTCCTGGAATGGAAAAATGTAAATGGAATCTCAGCGAGAAAGATGTGTAATCAGCAGAAGAAATTGAGGAAATGATAACTCGTAAATTGTATTAGTTACACTTCAAGAACAATAATGAACCATGAAAATGTGCGCTATTTTGGAAGTATAAGGGAACAAGAAATAAACGAAGACGGGAATCGATTTCGGCAGATGTGAAAATTCTTGCGGTAGTTAGGGAAAGAAGCTGGAGTGAGTTGAGGGTTGTAGCAAGTGACTTGAAAGTGGAAAATAATCAGACGAACTACCATCCCACACAGGGAAGGGAAATTATCGAAAAATTAAGTATAGAATAATAATCATTGTTTTAAGTTCTCTAACCTCAGAGGTATGGTGTAACCGGTGCCAAGGAAATCATCAAACTATTATATCAGCAAATCCACACCGAGAGATGCATACCTGCCAATAAACCCTATTTTATGTTAAGGGACCCTAAGAGCAGGACCTGATTGGTAATTGATGTAGCAGTTCCCACTGATAAAATGTTAGCTCAGAAAGAAGCAGAAAAGCTATACCGAAATATAAAGTTATCGAAATTAGTGGAATCCGGGCGTTCAAAACAAAGATCATCCCTATCATTGTAGGTGGTGTCAAGTGTAGGTGCCCTTTTCTCTAAATTTAAGGAATCATCTAGATTTCATAGCAGGCAAACCGAGAGAATGGGAAATATAAGAGATCATTTTTTTTAGCACTTCCCACATTTTGAGCAAATGCATCTACTCCTTTAGAGAGCTGGTTGCTACCTGGGATTCTAAACTTCTATCAGCCACAACACTTTTAGAGTTGTGAAGAGAATACGATTCTTACGAAATAATAATAACAATAGTATTCTTTTATTAACTAGAGAAACTATTCCATGTTTGCAACATATCCGCATATGGCAATATGTTAACTAAATACGTAACACAGAATAACAATTTACCTGTTAAAAGTGAGAAAGAGTTTTGGGGAATGAATACCGATGAAACCAAAAATAAAAAAATAAACTAGTTTTCAGCATTGATTTAGACAAGCGGATGATAGAAAAATCACATACATAAACTGAAAATAAAATAAGGGTACATCTTAACCCAGAGTGAGCGGTTTTTGTCATCGTCATGAAGTACTATACAAATGTATATATTTAGATCACACGTACGTCATTTAACATACATTTCATTTCTACGATGTATAAAATTAAAATACACATCTGTATTTAGCTTTCCAATTTAATATTTGTTTCAAAATATTTGTATTTTTATTGTTTTCGAAATATTTAATAAAAAGAAAGATTGCTGTAATCCGATAATTTCAGGCAATGCAATTGTTCATTAGTTCAAATGAGATGTATGTAATATGAACGTATTGTGTTTCATATATGACTGTGCAATCAATAAATAATTCCAACCGCCGTCGTGTAGTATCTCTGATATTATTGGTATTAGAAAGTTTTAATTAGTTTTTGAATTCACATTAATTTTTTCATGTAGGTTCTACTGATGTTAATTTGTCGACGACAGCGATATAGCTGCATTCAGAATCTCAGAAACAAAAGCAGTCCTGCGCTGTGAGACAGTCCAAAAATTCTTTTTGAAGCGCTCTGCCTTTACTCTTCTTTCCCCCACTCTTCTATCCTCCCCCCACTTCCACCACAACGGCGCCACGCATAGGAACGAAGACGCTTAGTCAGTCGGCGCCAACTTCATCCAGACGTGTGGTGAACCACTTTTTGGCATATTTGGGACAGCAAAATCACTCGGCTCCACTCCGTTTAGAAGTGGTTACGTGAAAATCCGGAGTTGAGTGGTTCAGCGGAAAAGTTCGAGGAAACGAAGTCAAAACTGGTAGCAAACTTGAGCGAAGGATACCTTCACAGAATAAATTTGGGATAATCTTGCCTTTCGAAACTTACTTCCTACATAATAATATAATAAAAATAATAATACAATAATAACAAAATAAAAAAGAAAGCTGTTGAATGAGGAGCAAATTTTTCTCTCCTCTCTCCCCTGTTTGATTTGTCGTGGGAAACGCTGGCAAGTTTATCTTTGAAGTCATGGGAATGTGTGAAATATTTGAACTATCTCAGAACTAAATACAAGGTCCTGAGGAGAAATTCTATGAGTACAATTTTTACTTAATCTCACTGGATGCCGAAACTGGAGAATTTGTCCTTTTTGTTTGTTGCTTTCAAATACATGCAATAAAACA
>NNCF01131314.1:6727-19412 GCA_002313205.1 Laupala kohalensis | reverse complement strand
CATGGCAAATTTCTAGATACATCCAAATTTTCTTTTTATCCAACTTCCATTATCAAACATTGTCGAACATTATTATTGAGACATCGCTTAATAATGGCCACAATTTGAGAAATAATAGCAGATCAGACAAGTAAGAGGAAAATATTCGTATATGCAAATCAGAGCAAATCCAGCGCTAAAATATTATCTTAAGATTCAACGCTTAAATCTCTCATTCCCTACTCCCAACTTAACACCTCAGTTAAGAACCTTGGCGCCCATCTAGATACTAGTTAGCATGGAAACAACCCAAAATGAATTGTTTAATTTTGTAAAATACAATATTCGACAAATATTTTGGCGAAACAAATGGAGAAGCGATCACGGTTATGCGATATTCCAAGTTAAGTATATTCATCATACGGAATGCAACTTTCTTGTACGTTAATTTCATTTTGATATGTTAACTTTAAATTTGTTGAAACCTCTTATTTTTAAACACTCTCTCCTCGAAAGAAGTTCACCGGGAAATAGTTAACAGATGTTTATCGTGCAAAGGAAATAGGAAATGTTATAACGACCAATATAGTCCCAATGGACGCCTATCGCCCTCTCACATCCGCAGCGTCTGAAGGGAAGTTTTCGTAGCTCTTTTCATCTCCTATCCAGTCATTAACAGAGGAGGCATCTGTGAATCGCATCCAGTGCTGCCGCAGACGTCGCTTAGTGGGAGATAGAGAGAGGCAGACAGAGGAAGATGGAGATCTGAGAGAAGAACGGAGTGTCCTCCATGGGACAGCAGATGACGTGTGAATGGTCGCAGAGTGGCTGAGTTCCCTTCGTGTGCGACACAGATGTAGTGAGTGGATGAGTCAACAGTCTTTGCCTATTGATTGATGGATGATAAATTGGAGACGAACACATTCGCTTAAAATGTCGTATTTCTTGCTCTAAATTAAAGCTTACGTGAAGCGCAAATCACTGAGTATAACATACGGGAAAATATGGAATTCACTTCAAGCAAAAAAATATAGCCACATTTAAGAAAATATGTTTCATAAAGAATGCCGAATATAACAATATTATATCTACATAAATACAATAAATTTTATTGGAGTTCCGTACAAATATAAAAGTATGAATTTATTATTTCCATCTATTCATTTGATAACTCTACCATTTTCAATTTGAGTTAATAGTTTTGAAAAACGTTCATTATCTTAGTATCGGAATACAAAAACTATTTATTGATTTTTGTTCAATGAAACATTGCTTTAAATTCTTTAGTTATGAGTTAGCTAATTTATAAGTATTTCATAAGTAATTTCCCTAACGTCATTAGGGTAGAAACTTAGACTATAGGTCTGCAGTTTCGTCTGGGTACAAAAATTACTTCACGTACATCAGGTGAAACAGGATTTAAGGGTGAAATATACGTTTAAAGCTGGAAAACTCATGATCATCCTCTTTTAAATCTCACATGTTTCAGGTAAAAAGCATTAGAACCCCCTATCTCGACGGCAACTTCTGGCGAGACAAAAAGTTCAAATAGTACAAATAATGAAGTAATTCATCAAACTAAAGACATCAGATAGATTTCATGAGGTAATAATGTAGTTTTTGTCTCACTTTAAAAATAATCTATTGCTTATCCATTGACATCTTAGTTTTTAGCATAACCCTGCACCTCCAACAACCCTCCGGCCTACACATCGCTCTCCAGTTGACACCTCCATCAACAATCTCCAGCTTCCGCTTCCGCTGCTCCGTGCGCTCAGATCTCGTCGCGTGACATTATGTCTCCTCCTCTCCCACGTCACCCCGTCACAGAGTAAACACATCGGCTGGGAGGGGACCACGTGCATGCTCATTGCACATCAAAGAGCGGCGGGCGAGCGTCAGCGGAGGACACGTGCGTCGCAGCGCGTACTTAAACGAGCTCTTCTGGAAACACGAAGCTCGGCGGAGAAACCGCGGCTAATTTAACCCGGAAGTGGTTGGGGTAGGCACGTGGCGCGTTCTGGACCGGATGTACCCCCCGGCGCGGCACGATGGATGTGAGGCGGGATGGAAAGTGCGGTCAGGAAGATTGCTCTATAGAGCTAGACGTGGGAGATAGGGGTGACAGTAATTTTTGAGATAAGAGAGTAGATTCAGAATTCTGGTAGCTAGGAGTATCATTCGGGAGTATGTTGCCTTATTCCTTTTCCTATATTCTTAGGGTTCAGGATAAGGTGCTTTCTTTTTTCATTTTTATTTTATGTTGCCTATTGACCACCTTGCCTCCAACTTTGTCATTGCAAGGTTTCTCGGTGGTTTTCATATTTGACATTTCTTATTACCTTGGGGCAGCATCTCTTATCCTAGGATAAAGTGCGGGGACTCACGAAAACGTCGCTTTATTGTGTTGTATATGGTACAGAACGCTTACTACAGTCTTTGCGTCGCGGGTCGTGTGAAAATATGATGTAAGACATGGATGATTAGGATTACATCATTCAGACAATCCAGCTAATATAAATCAACATCATCCTTCCCCTTATGTTCATCAGGTTGAAGTCGGAAGGGACACGCGACGTAAAAACATGTTAGAGCCAAATTGTCACTTGCATTACAATTTCATAGACAAAAACCTACATGTGAAAGTAGAAGACTTCTCAATATAAACATTCACCTAATACCGAAAGTATGTGGTATAATCTCGTACTATGCCGAGTAGAACGTTGTAACACTTTATTACACACAGGTTTAAATCATACCCATAATACCTTCCCATAATACTTCCGTGGACTCTATGGACACATATGAAGAAAAAAAAAAGTAACGTGTGAAGTTTAGTTTCGTATCCGGTTACTGTGTTTCGTTCGTCTATTATTGTAACAACATAGATTCTTTAACTTTTACAAACTTAACTTATTTCCTCGCTGTGGATGTATATATTTTCTTAATTTAACCAAAAAAGTTTTTAATTTTACACAGTAAAATTGTACCCCAAAATACACTTCACCTCTAACGTGTAAATCATAGTTAAAAAATTGTCGAGAATTTTCTCCTACAAACAATGAATCTGTAGGATTTGCATGTGCTCTAAGGAAGTATTATTCTTAAATAGGTAGTGTGTATGTACTTTCCTCTCTTATACTCTCGATGAAACTATTCTTAAAGACTAACAATTTTTTTCTGTAATAATTCTTAATCTTCACATCAATTAATTCTATCACGTTCTTTATTAGTCTCGCCACACTTCACCAGCGCTCTATATTATATTTTTAACATATCAGACACATTTGTAAATCACACAAGACCGACCGTTTTGTCCTCTACGGTCTCCGTTACCCAGCAGTTGAAGAGTCTCTGCGTTTACATGAACATATATCCTGGCTTCGTGCTTGCATGAAAATCTTTTGAATTCTTCTTTAAATATTCCTCAAGAAAACTGTATTGTCAAAAAGCAGGTGCAAACTGAATATGACCAAATGGATCGCAATAAACTAAGTTACTCCCCCGAAACAAAGAAGGAACCTTTCCATCAATTCCGTTCAAGGGCAGTGGAGGATTTAATATTTATAAAATAAGTTGTTTTTCATTTCTATTAACTGTTAGAATATGCCTATGAATTTCACCATTGGCTAAATTTCGCAACACCTTGTTTTGAAAATACTGATGGCGCTACAGCTGGCACAAATCCATAGCTGGATATATTGGCACATCGTAAGATTTTAATATTGATCAATAGCTTAATATATACTGCCAAGTTTATTCCCCTAAACCAAAACTATTTTTTTGTTTCGAATGTCAAGTGTGGCTCCTTTTTTCTGTGTGCGCTTCTTTTCTTTTCAACTTGATGTCAAGTGTATTTGGCATCGAAAGCGTACGAAATGCCGTTTATGCATAAAGGTGTCATAATGTTTGTTTCAGTGAAGTTCACTTCAATACATTTTAAGTAGATATATTAAGTAGATTAAGGTATATTTTTAGTCCAATTAAGAATTTCATTATTTACTATTTCAATTTTTCTTGGTTTTGGAATGGTGAACAGTACAATGACGTTAGAATGGAGTTATTTCAGTGTCTTGGATTGGAAAATCCTTGGAGTGGTCGATCGTACTACTGCGGACCAAGTCCAATTCCTTGGGGAAATCCTTCCTTTTTTTCAAGTCTCGTCGTTTTTTACCATGCATGGTCCTTTTTTACAATATAAAGTATGTCTAAGATATAAGATGACAAGATTACTACGGTCTGAACCTTTTGTTTAGTTAGTGTATTGTGCAGTCATTCAGCACCTAATCGATAGCCTCAACCAAATCTATAAAGACAGCAGAGCGCATTGATGTCTAATGTTATTGATTTAGCGTCGTTATAGTCTTCAGTTTAAATTAAATTTCTTTACTTCTCTTCAAACTGAACAATTTTATATTGTTTAATTTTCTCTTGAGGATAAAGTTTCAATTCCAAGTCGATAGTTTTGTTAAAATAGAATGGGTCGAGTTACATACGGGGAAATAATTCTGAGAAATTACCTAACTATGTGAATTGGAACAATTGATATCGTAAATTCTATCAGAAATACTCAAATTTGCCGCGAAGTATTTGAAATCACAAAAATATTAGTCACTGAAAAAAAGTATGTTAAAGAGCTCCCTGTACTTAATATTAAAGAGGACTTACTCTTATATGAACTCAACAGAATTGCACAATTCATTTATTTTGTTTAATTTTGTCAGTTTTCGATGTTACACCCAATCAATATTTTTGAAATTTTCTCAGCGGGAAATACAGTTTTTTTGAAATACAGCATTATCTCAACAGGGTGTTTACTTGGCGAAGAAAACACTGAAATAGTTGTTTTTTTTCACAATGAGGTTTCTTCTCGTGAAAACCTCTGAGTACGCTGGTAATGAGACAGTGTCTCTTTTATTTAAAGTTTATTTAAAGTCTCCGGGATCAATCTCAAACAGACAAATACCTCACCTCACCCTCGAAATTTCAGATTTGTATTTTTTCGTAGTCCAGGATTTATATTCATAATTTAATGTTAATTTACATTCAATTAAAATTTGAAATAATTAATGAAACAAATTCAAGATGCAAGTGTCAATAGCTTAAATGTTATAATCAATAATTATTTGGTATAAGTCTAGACTAAAAAATTCATTGTATATCTGGCATACTTGAAACAGTCTTATGATGGAGTTCTAAGCTGGGATCAATCTCAGGAACCGTGGCACTTGTAACGGTCTGAAAACAGATGATAAAGTCCGCTAATCAAGGGAGGCACTGACACATCTTATGTGGCACTTCACAAAATCTTAAAAAGCCGATTGGGCTCATCGCAATAATTTGGAAATAATATCACCGGAATACGATTTTTTCATTTTAAAAAGTTAAAAATATTTTTCTTTTGAAATCACATTAAGTTAACAAAATTTCCGATTTAGAACCCTACTCATACATAAATATTAATACTATTTCGTAATATAGAAGTTCCACAAGGAACAATATCAGCAACAATTCACAAAAAAATTCTTGAAAGTGTACAAAATCTCAACGTATAGATACGATAAGTAACATAATCTGTTTCTTCCTATATAGTTTGGCTCTAAAAATTCTCACATTTTTACAAATTAAAAAGAAAGTTGTTTCAGGTTTTTCTAATTTTCTTTACAGCTTTGAAAATAAAGAGAGCATAATTACTAAACTCTTCAGAAAATAGAACACTTATTTCATTAAAAATTGCTTAATCGGATATTAGCATTTTCGGAGAAAATTAAGGATTTATAAGTATCCCTGAGTATTCGCTTCCCTACGATCAAAATTTGTTTTGTGAATAAACCATAGCTGTGCGAAGACAGTGGAATTGTTAAACGTTTGTGAACATTAGCTTTAAGACTTGATAAGGTTTGCTAATATTAATTACCAAAATCACATTGTAATGCATTTCAGAGGTAGTACAGGAGGGTTGAGGAAAAATTTACTCACTTGTGAAAGGTTCATTTATTCAATCATGACTCAATTTTCAAAAATTTATCAACTCTGCGAGAACATTCAACAATGCATATCGTCTTGAAAATTTCCTGCATTATTAAAACTAATATAAAATTGTTACAAAAATAATGAAGTAACAAAGGCGGGATTTTTGTTACAGCACATCCATCTCAACAATATAAGAGTAAAAGTTTATTATCCCCAAAATGGGCAAAGAAAGTATTTTTCTTTCAGTTTGTTGATGCATTCTTACAAAAAATGACAAATAAAATAAAATAAAATAAATGATTACATATGATCCCAATAAAAACAAATTAATAAAAAAATTGAACAATGTGTAGCTCAACTTATGTGGATATACTCGCATAATATGTAGATATGCTCATTTATATAATTAATTTCTTAAATCTAATTTCTTTCTCGTTCTAATCTTGTGAAGTAATTTTCTTAAAACTTTATACCGTTTATGTGTATTTTATAGATATTTGAGCGATGATTTGTCATTTAACCTTTATAAAATCATTAATAAAAATAATATTAAATTTTCGGAAAAAGTCCGAGGTTCCATCCTGAAACGATTCCTTTTCAAACTCTTCGGTTTTTCTCATGAATAGTATGTCAGTGTGAGAAACTCACATCGAAGTGATCATACAACCATTTAGTGAATTTCAAGCGTATACTTTTTACTTTTTATTTTTTGGTTGGGGATTCACAGCTTAAGCGGATTGCTGCGAGAAAATGTTCGATTGGAGGGCGTTATGTGAGCCCATCAGGGGACGACGCTGTTTGTAAAGTGATATACTCCAAGTGTCGGGAAAGCGATGGTACCATACCATCGATGTAGAGTGGCGGCAACCACTCTGGATGACCGGCTTTCCCCTACTCCCCCCCCAACGCAGCCTTTTTTCATTTCATCCCCTTTACAAGAGCAGTGGTGTTTTCTGACACTATCATCTCAGTTTCCAATTCTACACCAGTGTGTATCATTAACGTCTTGATCTTGCTTATTTAATTAAAAAATAATGCAACTTACACTTAGTAAAACTATTCTGTATTATATGGTAATTCGTTGAATCTGGTATATAAAATATCTTTTTACACCAGCACCAGAAAATTTTTGTTTTTGAAACCAAAAGCTAAAATACCTACTCTATTATTTTACATATTACCTCTCTTATTATCTCGTTTTGTGGGTTTCGGTTTAACTCCTGTAGCCGAAATTACTATAGATCGAATATTAACTTTCCCCACTTTCCAGAGTTTGTTTACCTAGTGAGCCAAACCCTTGTATTAGCTAATATTTAAACTGTAAGTTCTGTCAATATTCTGAGTCAGTGGGATGGCAACATCAATTACATGAATTTCCTTCTTATTTCGGTCTAGGAGCATGTTGTCAGGGCGGTTTGCCGGAATGGTTATATCAGTTCTCATATCTCTGTCCCAGTAAAGTTTCCAATTGATATTTTCAGTGACAGGTAGAGGTTCATATTTGTAGTAGGGAGTCTGCTATGTTTCCTGAAAGGTATTTGTGAAGAATTTTTGCTACATTGTTGACCCTTTTGGATTTGGTGTTTGCGAGAAGCTGACATTAACATGCGTTGTGCTCAATAATTTCTGATGAGTCTTTGCATTATCTGCACTCAAATTAAATTCCTTCTTTTTTGATGAATTTTCTATAATTCCTCGTTGATATTACCGTATCCGTGATAACCATCATGAATCCGATTGTTTCTCAAAATAGGTTTTCTTCTTCGAGCCACAAATGTGCTGCCTCTTGGTCAACGTTAATATTTTCTAGGTAGCTGGCATAAGTTTCTTGCAGCGTCTTTGGTCTCCAGTCTGTTTTTGGAAATCTACGGATTTATTTTTCAGGATATAGCAGGAATCTGATAAATGTAAAGGTCTTGGATTCATATCAGCTTTACATATGACTCTAAACATATCATATAATTCTTGTTTATCATAGATATATACAGCTTGAAACTATTAATTTATTTGTTGTGGAGTCGTGTTATATAAATTATCCCTAATCCTCCATACGTTGTAGAAGGGTGATCCGTTCTATAGCTGCTTTGGAATATCTCATGCGATTGTATGTTGGAAGGGTTCTGATTAACCATGATATTTCTTCCAAATCGGTATTTGACCATCTTATTAGACAGAAGGAATAGGTTAGTAATGGTATTGTAAATGTATTGATTGCTTTCACTTTGTTTCTGCTGTAGAGGTGAGTTCTGAGAATGCTCTTGATTCTCTGGCATAGCTTCTGTTTCAATATATTTTTGATCGCAGTGTTATCAATTCTTTTTAGCTGTGGTAATCCAAATATTTGTACCATTTAGGTTCATCCAGATCTTCAATGAATGATGTCAAAGGGGGTTACACTATGTCCTGCGGAGGAGGTGATTTTACTTTCTTTTTTTTTTGAGATGAATGGACTTGCACTTACCAAAATCAAATTCTATGCATATTTCATTGCTGAGTCGAGAGGTAATATCAAGGATTTTGTGAAATTCGACGCTTCACTTGGCATAGTGAATGGTTGATCGTGGTGTTGTCCTTTGTTTTTGTTGAGATTTTGTATCAATAGTGCATGTTGTGAAGTGCATTACTCAGTGGATTCTGAGTCACGCAGAATAACAGTGCATTCAATGAGTTCCCTTCAATGATGCCTCGGTTAATTTAAATGGATCTTGAAATAACAGTTCTGTTATTAGTTTAAAGGTGTAGAACAGTCCTCCATTTCTTCATATTACGGCAAAGGAAATTCGATACATCTGGGTTTATTTTATACATACTTAAAATGTCATTTTTGTAAACAATATACGACATGCTGATGTTTGGCTTCTTGTGACTCTATGATTGTATATTTTATAAGTTGTTCCCTTAAATGACCTGACATATCCTTTATTTTCTTGTCATAATGTTGTTTTTCTCTAGATGTGTGTAGATATTATTATTATTATTATTATTTTAATTCTCGGGGTTTTAGGGCTCACCAACATCTAGGGCATTAGAACCCTCTTCATTGTATACATGTACCACCAGTCAATAAAATACAGGTTTTAATTTGTTATAGACTTTTAAACACCTCTGTCACTTTTGCCATTCCCCCTAATAAACTGCTTTACACGACTTTTTGTCTTCTGCCCATACTCTTGTCTCGGATGTCATTTTATCACCTCCCGGTCCTATCTCCGGACATGTGTTTCTTTGTGCTTCTTGTCCCTATTAATGTTCTGCTCTAACATTCCTCCAATTTTTCACGCGTAATTTTGAGTCGTCAGTTGTACGCGATGGAATAAGTGGAACCTCAACCCCTCGTTGTTGAACTTCGTTACGTAAACTTTGTTTGTAACAATTGAATGTGTGTTTGTGAGTAGTGGTATGATATTTCTTGAAACCTCATTTTCTGTGACATCAATCTAAATATCAATCAATTCAAAGGCAACACCTCATTAGTATTTTATCATATCTAAAGTTTAAACTAAAGACATTCCAATTTGTGTTATAAACACTAATATGCAATAAAACAGTGTATTGATTTTTGTGTGGGTTTTGCGAACAGTACGTTGCAGACGAGGAAAAACAAGATTATAATATGTAGAATCGTTAATAATATTTTATTGATTCTACCGTGCCAAAAACATAATTTCAAGAATGTATAGGTGTACTATCGTTGTGCTTGAGTGGTAGTCCGTACATTTCTATTACACTGTTGTGGCTATTGTTTCTCATGTACTCTTGTTTACAGCAGAATTATCAGTGAAAAAATAAAGAATTTATAAAGAATATACAAAGAACATTTTTTTTCCTGATTTTTCTCAAGTGATACTATTTTCCAAAGATGTGACCAAAAGAGTACAAGAGATTGTTTATGTCATTGTGTCAATCATCCTATAATGTCCCTATTTATCATCTCGTTTTCCAATAGGATAACGTCAGGGAACGTATGATGCCGTATAATCTGGGAAAAATATGAACTCATTTTTTCATCTACATGTACCGGCAACATGTATGAATGGAATAAGGCAAGAGAAAGAATCCATATCATTGATGAATTTTTATAATATTGCGTAACTTTGTCGGATTCATGAATCATTAAAAATACTTAAGAAAAAAGTGCCTCGCATTCTGCATCTCTAGTTTCTCCTGTGACGGTAAAATAAGATTTGATCTCATATTTTTCTTACGTGCACTTTTTATTTTTTTGTTGCCATCAACCATCTTCATAATACTGTTCTTCATTGTCTTCTATGGTCTTCATTGTCTTGTATGTTCTTCATTGTCTTCCATGTTCTTCATTTTCTTCTCTATTTTCATCTTCTTTTACCCAATGCAATGCGACCCAAAGTTCCTCCTACTTTCCCCTAACCCTCACGATCACTTGACGCGCAAACATCGTCGAGGGTGGTCCTGAAAGGCGATAGTGCGTGTCTGTCATCCAGAACTGACGCTTCTCTTGCACCGCGAAGGCCAAGGGTTGCACCCCTCCATTGCTTTTTGGCGCATAGAAATGTCTCCTTAACTGCCCGCATCACTTACATGGGTTTTCTTTTGTTCGTTTTCTTATTCTCCCGTGTGTTTGCGTGGAATAGTCTTGATCTTTCTCGTAAGTGCTTTTACCCAATTCATATACGAAACGTAAAAGCGACAGAGCAAACATAGAGGGATGTGGAATTTACTTTCCCTAAAGAACAGGTTGTAAGAACGCATTGTGAGGGGATTATTATTATTATTATCCAAAATTATTATTTTAATTCGAAAACTGTATACATTGAATATTTTACATTGTATTGTACACTTATAATAAGACAGTAAGCGCTCGATTTTGGTAATTTTTTACTTCCATCTCTAATATTTTGTCAAAATGAAACAGCTTAGATCCTACAACCAACCTGTACCAGCACACCACAAGCCCACATGCGATGTGTTGTACGCTTTTGGTGGAGAAGCGGGATTTAATCATAAACCACAACCTTTATGGTAGAGTTCGCTGCCACCAGTTTGGTTTCCCCAAGCAATCAAACACTCGAGTAATAACAATAAAACATTTAATTCAAATTAAATAAAGCTCTGAATATTTACAAATGTAGACAAACTCGCAAATCATAAATACAAGTTTGAACTTGTTATTACTTGATATTGCTATCTAAAAGCAATAATTACACACAGTTATCACTACTGGTGTTATGAATTAACTCGGAAATCTACCCAGAGTATCCGAAGTTCAAAAAGTTCCAAGTTGCTATCTCGAAATAAATAACTGTTCCAAGCTATGTTATTCGCGCCTATAGCAGGTAATAGAATTACCGCAGCAATTCTCAGTGGTCTGACGACCAAACTAACCAAGTTACATATTAAATAACTTGCGTACTTCTATACGCTTTCGCACTTGTCTCAAAGTCTGAAAGCCTCCAGTATAAAAGTCACTTAGGAGCTGAAATCCCTCCAATATATATTGAGGCGGAGGTCACGTGACTACCTCTTCGCCCGTTTCCAACACCCCACCTCGGCTTGGTCATTCCTCAGCTTCCGAGAAAACGGCCTTTTCGGATGAACACTATTTCTGTCAAATGCTGAAATATTCCATACACACTCATTTTCCTTCTCCGGGCGTTCATCTCAGTTTTGAGAAGTAGATGAGAACTGGTCATCCTCTTCACAATACGAGAGGTCTTAAAGCGCACTTTTCCTTGTTTGGGAGGCGACGGCATGACTCTTAATCGCCTTTGGTATTTCCGGCGAGCACAGTGCTTGAAAATGTTATTTCAAAATATGTACTGGCCACGATATTACAACACCCTAAGGATTACTGCGCGCAAGTTTTCAAATAATTCGTTCCCTATATTTTGCATTATCAAACTTGAAACAAGTTATTGAAAGAGATACTAAATTAAGTTATCTTCATTGAATCAGGGAAAATGTTAACTAAACTTAATTACAACAGTTAAAAATATGAAAGTAAGAAAACTACTCACTAACACTATCGAACCGCCAACATTTATAAATATATTTTCACTGGAGAAATGGTATTTTGAGAGAGAATAATTGAAAAAATACAACTCAATTCACCTTTTGGGGAAAGATATTCGTAGGTTTATAGATCTCATCCAAACGAAAATTTTAGAAAATTATATTTTCATAGAGTAGACATTTACACTCAAGGGATGACATATGTAGTCAATACCTACTACCGTAAATGTTGCGAAACGAAAGAGATGAGATTTTAATTTCCCTCGCACGGTTTTTAATCTCTCTCGCAGAACCTGGGTCCGTCCAAATAGAGTTCGAACGGGCCATGGTAGGTGAGCTATGCTCCATGAGTGGGGGTTAATACAGGAGCCCAGGTGTGATTGTAGTGCCGTCCTCCAAACTGTGCGGCATACAAATGAGTGTCCACAAAGAGCGTTCCCTGGCAGCAAAGACAACCTCTTGGTAGTCTCAGTGAGTGCTGTTCAATGGCTGAATGTGCTCATAATAATAATAATAAATTTATTGTCAAAAAACAGTGCAAACTGCGTATGACCACGTGGAGGACAATAAACTAATTTACTCTCCGGTAGCAAGCAAAGGACCATCCTATCAATTCCGATCGAGGGCCCTAAGGCAGACGCGGGTTCAAAAATTTCAGCACAAATTCCTAGATAAGATGAAAAGTTAGCTACGAGTTATAATACTAATAGAATGTCAATATGTTTGTAATTTTAAGCAAAAAATT
>NNCF01131313.1:0-10599 GCA_002313205.1 Laupala kohalensis | reverse complement strand
CTTCTTTGCATGTAGAATTATACAACCCTGGCACAGCAATGCGTTGTTCTTTATTTTCGTATGAAATTAGTGTAGGCAAACGTTGTTTCCATTTTCAGGCATCCAATGCAGGCAATATTTTGCCACCCCAGTTAACAATTCCTACATATGGTACCTCGTTTTGAAAATCAATTTGTTTGACTTTCGCGCGTTACTTCCTTTTTCCATTCGGAGCTTCAAATACAAGACTTACTAATCGGAATTCGTCAATTTTAGAACCAAGTGCCTCAATAGTAGCTTAAAGAATAAACATTGTTACTCAAATCCTTTTGTATTTTTGTGTCTGTCCAAACTTGACATGTTTACAAATTTATTAACATTATTCCGCAATGGTTTGGTACGAACCGTGCCTTTTAAGGTCTATGTACATAAGTTCACACTAGAATCAGGGTTTCAAATACGCGAATGCTATACAGAAAGAAAAGAGATTCAGTAATTTTGCAGCTTCTTCCATCACCCTCGCTTCTATTCCCACCTTCCCTCTCGTGGACTGACCTTCAATTCAAAATCATGGAGTGAACGAACCCTAATAGAATAAAGGAACAACTATTACTTAGTTGACTATTTGGACGAATTGCAAAAAACATATATTGCATAATGATATATTATTTATTGGAATATATTACTAGCAATTCACAGAACTGAAATTTCTGTAATATTCTAAGATTTTTTGCAATAAGGTGATACATTTTTATGTTCACAACAGAGTTAGACTGGCGAAACTGTTGTTTCAAATGTTTTCTCTTTCCACTTTTTAATTTTAATTTTTATTCGCTCTTCGTTTATCACTCATACATACCCACTACTTGAATTATCATTTAATTACATAGAAAAAATAGCTATTAAAATCTTCTACTTGTAAACAGTTTATGTAAAGCATAAAATACTGTTCATTATTTATTTCTTTGATCGGCAAACACAGTGCTTAACAGAATAACATAATTAGCAGGGATAGTCCGAGCTGGATTGTATTTTCCCCCCATTTTGATATTAATGCTAGGGATTGTGTTGGGAATTTTTGAATCACATATTAAGTTATAACATTAGATTTAGTTTCATAAAGCTATATTGTAATGATAATTTTACTTAGATGCTCAGATGTATTTTGGCGTAAATTCACTCTCAGAAAACTTATTTTTCAGTTCCCATATTATGGTGTAAAAAGAAAGAACTATTTAAATAATACTTTCTTGACAGCTAGTAAAAATCAGGAACATGAAATTACAGTAGTTTTATGATGTAAATACATACCAGTGTGTTGATTAAAATGTTAAGTTCCCACATTTTACAAAATTCTATGATATAAATATTGCATGTAAACCATTTTGTTTGACGGAGAAAATTATATTACGTGTTCTATTCTGTCATGATATAAATTCAGTTACCTGAAAATAATATGACAAATGCTCAATTAAGAGAAGTAGAAATCACAAGTTTTATTTGTTTAATGTTACGTGAAGTACATCAAGATATTGTTCCGTAATGATGTAAATTGGTTACAAATTTTTATTTTCATCTTCAGTATTACATAACTAAAACACTTCCTCTCTTTTAAAATCACCTATGAATGATAAACTAAAAGTTACTATTTATATTCATTTGTTCCACGACTAATATTTTCTTTTAAAATTACGTCGTTATTATGTGGTATGAAGTATAATGAATAATAAGTGTACAATAGTTTCTGCTTTTACGATTTTCATCCCTCTTTTAAAAATTTATACATCCAATAAATAGTAGGTATTCAAAAATATTTCATCTGAAGGCATCATGGTAACCACCTATTACCACTAACCTTACTTTCCTGGCGTGTCAAATATACGTTCTTATTGGTCATGTTCGCATGTGTTAATACGCTGAGTTTGTGAGATTCTTCGGAACTACTTTAATTGTTTTAAATAAATTTTACATCGCCTGTATAAAGTTTGTCTTCTAAGAATAGGAGGGTATTATTATATTTATTAGAAAATAAACTCTCAAAACTTCTCGTAGGCATGAGCTTCGAGAAATAATTGAAGAGAGAAGATCCTGTGACGTAGCTTTGCACCGCTCGTCCATTTCGAACATCGAAAGGTTGCTCTCACTTGGCTGCCAGTTGTCAGATCAGTAGAGTTGCTTTTCTGGGGATGCGGCTTCTTGTGGGCCAAGTTTTAAGTAGAGGCAGCCATTAGGATGTGTAATTGGAAGTGAGGGTTTTAATCTTCAAAATGTTAGTTACTTCTATTATCAGATATATCTAGTATCTGTACATATTAGTTAAGAGGGAAGTGCAACTAATGGTGAGTTGTGATTGGTTAAAAGATTAATATTTTCAATGTGCTTGAAAAAGAAAGCGAGGGCAGTTGTGCATCGAAAAGATGTGTATGTGGAGTTTAATTTGTGTTCATACTCACGTTTAATTATATTGTGTTGGTACGTAGAATGAAATTGAAATATTACCATTTATGTCAATTTTGTTACTTTTTTTATTCTTAGAATTTGTCAGATTTTTTACATTTCCGGCATGTTTTAACTTGAATGTCTTAGTTTTCCAATCTACTTATTTAAATGATCACCTTCGTGGGGTAAATGATTCTTGAATTAATTACTGTTTAGTTTTAAACAATTATTACAAAGAGTATTTTCCAGTGAGCATAGGCAGCTACTATCTGTAAAGGACAAGGAAACTAGATAAACGTACGCATACGTAGATATTATATTCTTTTTGCTTCTCTGAAATTCGAGTTTCTCGGACTTGGGTATCACGAATGCTTTTCTGTATTCAATTAAACTCTTTTTGAAACTAATCCCAGAGGTCGCAGTACATTAAAAGAATGCAGGTTAGTTAGACATAAATAGACGTACGCGGTGCTAATTTTATTAATTTCAAGTGCTAACATATTAATCCAAACTCACTGTGTCAAAGATTTGTGAACCAGGGACTGTAATACCTCGCGAGTACACAAAGTCTGTTAGTCCAAGGTCACTACAATATTTGCGCTCTAGTTATGGATTCGTGACTGGTTCTAAGCACGCAATTCTGCAATGCGAGATATAGTGGTCCTTGGTAATTTTGATAAACATTGTAGTGCTATTTTCGTATTAACCTGTGAATATTCTCGAAAGTAACTGAGGAGATGGTAACTTCGAAGTATTAAGGAATATGCGAAGTATTAAGGAGATGTAACTTCGAAGTATTGAGGAACTTGTTTCTCTTCAGATGTTAGCGTGAAATCAATGTTGAACTGTTGGGATTAAGATGTTCAATTTCGGTTGCGTGAGTGATTATAAAAATATTAATTATTTCACTGGTATTTACATGGAGTTATTAGAGGGTAATGTAGAATCAAGCCTGACATGTTCGGTTGCCTCGTTTTCCTAACTTGTACCGTCTCCACACAAGGTGGAACCGAACGGGAAATACCTTAGCAAAAGTCATCATAAATGTCTGGAGTGGTGGTTTCGACTACTCGGCAACGGTGGCATAATAAAAAGTAGTAAATAGAAACTAACGTAAGTTTGAAATAGTTCTTGTTTGAACATCTACTTGTCCATGAAGGTATGCTAATGAAGATTCAAAATGTCTACGTTTTCATAAATATTTAGGTGGGAACTTAGTTCTGTAGGTTCACTGTGATAAATTCTTTTATTTTATTTACTAGTTGATTTAATATTTGGAAATACTATTCGGAATTGTCTTACGTTAAATCGACTGGCGAAGGACCTAAAGCACAACTGTGCGAATACAAGCAGAACTCAGAAATGCCTTTTTTTTTAGAATGGACTTTTTTTCATTAACCAACACTTTTCCCCTTATTAGCGTTAAGTTCCAAGAGTTTACTTGATTAAGAAATGATTAAGTTGATTCCTAAGATATTAATCTTACCTATTTTTCTTAAGTTATTCATACGTGGATTATGAGTGGACTCGCATAATTTAATTAAAACTTTTGCAATTGCTATTAGAAATTTGGCCACTCAACAAACCATTAGGTTTCTTCATTTTTCTGGATCGCACTTATTAAAATTGGAAGATTAATTTCATTTAAACTCCGTATTGCTGAACCACAGAATTTGAAGATCTGATGCACACATCAGTATTTTTAGCTGCGACGTAGCGTTGTCGTAGTTCCGCTTAGAAATGTATGTTTTCAAATTGTGAATTGCACACGTACAACCTCGAAGTGTTATAAGTTTATTTTAATTCTAAATAAAACATTGTGCTTCCAATGCCAGGGGAAATAAACTGGTTAAGACATCCAATTTCAACAATTGAACACTACAGATGGCGATTTAGATCTTTCTTCAACAATCTAGTTCTCAATCGTACAGGGAGAACATAATTGTACGATATAAGAATAAATGAACGTCGTATTAAAATGAATTAACTCAGTCAAGTCAAGATATAGTAGGAAGATGAGCACGTGACGAATTATTTTGTCAATTTTTTTCGTTTCTATACTGGTCGATCTCTCTAATGGCGCTCTTACTTTGGACCAGAAAACTTGCCCTCTTTAAGGCACACATTTCACCATCCGTTCCTAGCTCACTTCTATTATCCTTGCTAGAAGAAACTTGTAGTCAGAAAAGATATGCTTGCTACCTTGGCCTTGGGGACGAACTTATTGAAGTCACCGGCTGCCCATCTGCTCTTCTGTTGCTAGTACTTATGCAGTCGGTTCTTTCTTTGCCCACTTATTTTAAGCTATGTCATTAGGAATGGATTCTTAACATTGAACGTAAACAGTCGATGTACGCTCGTAAGCAATTTGGTCCCACTTTTGGCACTTTCCCCTGAATGATCTTGAATCCCGTTCACAACCTGTCTTGATGGATCAATTACAAAATGGGCTCTAATAACCTTGTTGTTGACGAGCCCTTAAAGCCCCTTAAAATAAATCAATTACAAAAATTAAAATTATCTGATTACTTAAAATTTTCATTATAATTTCTGCCGTCGCCATTCACGATGTAGAGATAATTAAAAGTCGAAAAAAATAATTGAATTTTGAGTGAATTGTATCATACTGATATATTATTTAAATTTTCTTGACTTCGCTTTTCGTATGATAGGTATTAATATTAATTTAATTAAAATCCTGACAAGTAAGTATATACGAACTTCCTACCAAAAACCTTTCACCTTTCAATATTCAGATAAAGGTTCTGTTTATATTTTTCAGCAAAATCATGGTTTATGTGTAATGTCAATACACTAGCAAGATATTGTAGTGGAGACTTTTAATATTGTATAGTGGAAGTTCTAAAATAGAAATGAAACCAGTAAACGTGATTAGCGACTTGTTGCCTCACGACTTTTATAAATTCGTGATATATTATTAAATCAGAATCAAACACTTCTTGAGATTGGAATTCGACATTTGTGTGTGTTTTTTTTAAATTTTATATTAGCAAAGCTTTCTTGAGAAGCAAATTATTTTAGTGAATTGCCATACGCTTCTGTATGGTAATTCCAATGTTTACGAACAAGTTTCAATTTACATAGTTACAAATAAGTCTGAAAGTCATTTATGACGATTTATTTATTTTTAAATTTTAAATCTCACATAATTTAATTAAATTTTTGTTTATTTTAAGACTGCATTTTGTTGTTGTTCAAAATTGCATGGGAAATGAATACTTTTGTGTTACACACCAGCATATTTGTCTGATTAATGAGATTTTATTTTTTATCCTAAGATGTAGTTAAAGTTATATATTTTTCATTCCAGAGAATTCAACGTCCTGGTCTCTGCGAGGACAGAGGAAGACACACTCTGGAAGGAAACGAAGGCCATCTGAAACGTCTAACACATTGAGGAAAAGGATTAAAAGGGATTGTGAGTAGTTGTACTGGACTAGACCCTCGATGTCATTAGAGCAATTCAGCGCTGTGATGTTGTTGTAGAATGTGTCATAATGAATGTTTTAGGAACACGCAAATTTCAAGAACAAATATTTACACTTCAATAATTAAACAAGAATTGTTTTAAAGTAGTACTTCAGCACCTCCCACCCGGTGACGCAATAAGATCCTCTTAATACTGATAGATGCAGTTCAGTACCTCCCGCCCTCCTAGTGACCCAATCATAGATCGAGCGAACAGGAGAAACTACAAGAATACTTTTCTAAAATATAACTTCCAAACTATCACCATAAAAAAAACCTTTTTCTACATTCTATAAAAATAACCGTATAATGTATTCTATCAAAAAAATTATTTACTGTATTCTATCAAAAAAACCTTTTACTATATTCTATCAAAAAAAACCTTTTACTGTATTCTATCAAATAAAACCTTTTACTGTATTCTATCAAATAAAACCTTTTACTGTATTCTATCAAAAAAACCTTTTACTGTATTCTATCAAAAAAAACCTTTTACTATATTCTATCAAAAAAAACCTTTTACTATATTCTATCAAAAAAAACCTTTTTTTGTATTCTATAAAAAAACCTTTTACTGTATTCTATCAAAAATAATCCTTTACTGTATTTTATATTCTCTTCTGCCTGTTCCTGTGGCGGGATCAAACATTTTCTCTTCTGCCTGTTCCTGTGGCGGGAACAAAAATTTTCTCTTCTGCCTGTTCCTGTGGCGGGAACAAACATTTTCTCTTCTGCCTGTTCCTGTGGCGGGATCAAAAATTTTCTCTTCTGCCTGTTCCTGTGGCGAAATCAAACATTTTGTCTTCTGCCTGTTCCTGTGGCGGGATCAAACATTTTCTCTTCTGCCTGTTCCTGTGGCGGGATCAAACATTTTCTCTTCTGCCTGTTCCTGTGGCGGGATTTCTTTCTCCTATCTCTTATTTCTTGCGTATATATTCTTGTAGTAACATTTTTAAACTCTTAATTTTATGTTATACTTTGTTTTTATGTGAAATTTTATTTGAAATGTAACTTCCATATAATAATCATACTTTATTTAATCACTAAATACGTACACCTGTTGCAATAATTATTTGGTAATAGGCCTCCTGGGGAATCCCGCTATGCAATTGCTAAAAGGGGATAACGCGCCATGCATTGTACGTCTATCGTGGTGTGGAATTCAGTGCATATTACTAGCTCTTTGTTTTTTTTGTAGTCATTAGGCTGTATCTGTATAATGTATACAGATTTTTTGTATATTATTTTGCATGATATTACTTTTAGGTAGTACTTAATTCGTATATATGGTATATATTTATATTTACGTTTTTGAAACTTCTCTGAAGGTTTTTTCACAGTGAGAGCAAATAGGTTCTGCTCACCTATCCTGCTTTAAAAAAAACAAGTAAAATCACGGTAATGGAACTGGGTACTGATTTTTTAAGCAAATTATATTTAAGAAATTTTTTTTTCAGTTTGGGTTTATTAATGTTATTGTGCTTATTTCTTCTGCATGTAATACCAATCGTAAATCTCGCTTCTCCGAATTGTTTTGATAACTATCCTCGTAATAAGTTCTCAAATTAAACGAAACAAATACAAATCTCAAAGATTGTTTATCTCCTATGTGAATTTTTTGGTTACTTTTATTAGAATTCGGTTTATTTTATTAGTAGTAGTTCAACCCGTGACCTTGAGCTCAACGCGCTCATGCGCTCACCGACTGCGCCATCCCGTTCGCCTCCTGTTAACCAGAAATGGAAAATACTACCCAGAACAAAGTACTTCCTAAAGGAGTCGCCTTATATGAGGAATTTAGTCTCTACGAGACCACCTCAGAGGTATTTGGGTCTCGCAAGTTGAATGAGGATGGAAGACGGGCCCAGGAGGCGAACGGGATGGCGCAGTCGGTAAGCGCATCAGCGCGCTGAGCTCAAGGTCCCGGGTCCGAACCCCGGTTCCGTCTCCCATTTTCATTCAACATAACATAATTAATCTGTTACCTGGCGGTGCGGTTCACTGCGATCCAAGAGATTGCTATGTTTTAGAATTTTGTAAGTATAGTTGTGTGAAAGAACCTCAAAATTCGCAAGCTTGCTGCAAGTTTGGCATTACGACGCATGTAAATTGTGGGAGAGTTAACACTCGAGAATAATACTTTTTACTCATCTTATTTTAAAATTTTAAAAATATACGACTCTTACATGTCTATTTTTAGTCTGATTTCAGTTTGCAAATCTCGAAAAAAAACTGAGAATTTATTTAAAATTGCTAGTTAAAGACTTCACAGCTTAATCACTCCAAAATTTTGCTTACTGATTCTAATTTGATCTCAATTTAATTGTAACAATGTATAAGTTTTAACCTAACTATTTTATCTGTATTCTGTTTCCAACATCTGATTTCAGATCTTAGGGAGGCATTTCCCATAATGCCGGATCCGTTACTTCAAGCTAACTGCGCAAAAGATGCAAAAATCAAGTGTCATAAATTTCTTAATCTTTTCTTGTTCCGAGAAATATCAACAAATGCATGTAAATACTAATATTACTGAACTATTATTACAGGAACTTTTTTAACAGTTTTATTCATGTCACAGATTGCTGATACACTAAAATTTATTATTNGCATGTAAATACTAATATTACTGAACTATTATTACAGGAACTTTTTTAACAGTTTTATTCATGTCACAGACTGCTGATACACTAAAATTTATTATAGATTTTGTGATTTTACTCTTCACTGTTACTTTCTTTTCCTTTGATTTTACCCTCAGGCACTTGAAGATAACAGCCCATGGCACTTAGGTATATTTATCTTTCGATTGGCACCATAAAAAAGTTTCAAAATATTTTCGGAAATTTTTTTAAAAAATATTTGGCTTTTAAGGTATATATATTTTATCGATTGGGACCAGAATTTTGTAAAAAAATTCGAATTTTTAAAAAAAATGTATTGAAAATTTTTGGTTACTTAGGTATATATATTTTTCGATTGGGTCCATAAATAATTTTGAAAAAAATTCGAAAAATATTTACGTATATATAGTTTTCGATTGTGAACATCCAAAATATTTTAAAAAATTATTGGAATAAATTTTTTAAATAATTTTTTGAATATTTTTGGGTACTTAGATTTTTATATTTTTCGATTGGGATCATAAAAAACTTAAAATATTTTTAATTAAAAAACTTCTTGTTTCTGAATAGTTAATAAAAAATTTAAAAAATTTAAAAAAAAATTTAAATTATTTTGAGAAATTTTTTAAAAATGGTTTTGAAAATTTTAGGGTACTATGTATATATTTTTTGGATTGAAACCATAAAGAATATTCAAAAAATTTAAAATAATTTTTTAAATATTTTTGATACTTTCTTGGGTACATAAGTATATATCTTATTTCGATTGAGTCCATAAAATTATTCAAAAATATTTCGGAACAAATTTTTTTAAAAGTGCATGAAACTATTAGTCTACTTAGGAAAATATATTTTTAGATTTGGAAATAAATTTTTTTAAAAATATCCTGTAAAAATTTTTGAAATTTTTCGAGTATTTCTGTATATAGATATTTTGATTGGAACCGTTAACAAATTTCATATTTTTTTGAAAAAAAATTTAAAAACTACTTAGTTATGTTTTTCGAATGAGACCATAAAAAATTTCAAAAATTTTACGGAAAATATTTTTGAAACTTTTTCGGAATTTTTTCGATATTCAAGAATATATACTTTTGGATTGCGACCATCCAAAATTTTCATAAATTATTGTATATGTTTTGAATAATTTTTAAGTACTTAGTTTTTTAAATTTTTTTGCTTGGGACCATTAAAAATATTTTTGGAAAAAAAATTTAAAGAATTTTTTGAAGTTTTTTTGGGCTTTTAGATATATAAAATTTTTGATTGGCACCATTCAAAATTTTGTGATTTTTTAACAAAATTTTTCAATTTGTTTTGTTTTGAGAATTCCATGGATACTATGCATTTATATTTTTTGATTGTGACTAAAAAAATGAGAATTTTGGATAATTTTTTGTCTACTTAGATGATTGTCTACTTAGATGTTTTTCGATTAGGACCACAAAAATTTTATGAATATTTTTTTAATTTTTGAAAATTTTTATCGACTTCCGTATATATATTTCAATCAGGACAAAAGAAAATTTTCAAAAATATTTTGGAAACAATTTTTTGAAAAATATTTGAAAATATATGTCTACAAATTTATATATATTTTTCGATTTGGAATAGAAAAAAGTTTTGAAAAAAAATTTCTTGGGTACTTAGGTAAATATATTTCATGTTTTGAAATATAAAAAATTTTAAAAACATTTTCGAAAAATTGTTTTTGAAAGTTTTAGGGTACTTAGTTATTTATAGTTTTCGATTGGGACCATAAAATATTGTCAATATATTTTTGGAAAATTTTTTGAAAATATTTGTTTACTTAGACATAAATATTTTTTGATTGGGATTACAAAAAAATTTTAAAAATTCTTCCGAAAACAAATTTTAATAAATTTGAAAAATTTCGCGTACATAGGTATACATTTTCGAGTGGAAGTATAAAAAATAACCAAATATTTTCGAAAAAAAAATTTGAATATTTTTTTAATATTTATTTGAAAATTTTTGAATACTTTTTAAATATTTCTATGAAAATTTTTAGGGTACTCAGGTGTGTGTGTATATATATATATATATA